>BTPG01000003.1:187642532-187647532 GCA_036245525.1 Semisulcospira habei
CTCTACGTTGACGACTCACAACTACTAGACAAAGACAAACTTGACAACACTCAGTCATTACTGACTCGCACAGCTGACTGCTACGAAGATGTGAAAATATGGATGACAGCAAACAAACTTAAACTGAATGACAACAAAATGGAAGCCATGCTGGTAGGCACTCGCCAGAAACTCTCCCAGCTCCCTCCCTCTCTCCATCTTCAACTCGACAACACCCCCATCCCCCTCTCTGACTCGGCCAAGAACCTCGGCGTTATCCTCGATTCCTCTCTTTCCATGACCAGCTTTGTCTCTGCCACGACCCAGGCATACTATTTCCACCTCCGTCGCATCAGTCAGATCAGAAAATACCTCACCACCAAAGCTGCCACCAAACTTGCTGTCTCTCTCATCTTATCTCGCATCGACTATTGCAACTCTCTTCTTTCCGGCCTCCCTCACTCCACCACTTTCACTCTCCAGCGCGTCCAGAACAATGCTGCCCGCCTCGTCCTCAGAAAGAAGAAATCCGACCTCATCACTCCCCTGCTCAAGCTCCTTCACTGGCTCCCCATCCCCCAACGCATCCAATACTAGATTCTGTCTCTCTGCTACAAATCCCTGAACAACTATGCTCCTGCCTATCTCTCCAACTTACTTCACCCTTACACTCCTTCCCGCTCCCTCCGCTCCGCCTCCGACCCTCTCCGCCTCCACATCCCCACTAACCAAACTCAGCACTTTCGGCCCCCGCTCCTTCTCCGTCTACGGTCCATCCACCTGGAACACTCTCCCACTCTCTCTCTCCGTCAGAAACACTCTCTCTCCTCCTTCCAGTCCGCCCTCAAAACTCACCTCTTTCAACAGTTCTAGCACTATAACATCACCACACTCCCCACCCCAAGCTGACTGTCGTAATGTATTTGTGGTACCTGCGTCATTGTCAAAAGCGTGCGCAAGTGTGCGCGAGTTGTGAGTACGCGCTTAGAGTTATAATTATTATAAGATAAGCACATTATAAATACCGTAATTATTAAAGCAGGTTGAGTTTACCTAGCTACATGATATACTATGTACACCTGGAAGCTCTTCTGAAAGCGCGTTGATGTGTGTGTATGTGTGTGTGTGTGTGTGTGTGTGTGTGTGTGTGTGTGTGTGTGTGTGTGTGTGTGTGTGTGTGTGTGTTTGCGCGTGCGTGCTTGCGGGCGCTCCAAACATCCTCAAGAGGCATAGATGTTCATGCGCCCTCCGGGCACTTGAGGATCTATGCCTCTTGGAGATGCACGCATATGTGAGAGAGAGAGAGAGAGAGAGAGAGAGGAGAGAGAGAGGAGAGGAGAGAGAGAGAGAGAGAGAGAGAGAGAGAGAGAGAGAGAGATCAGCGACAGCGCCAACAGTGCTAGTGCTGCCAATATGTCTGACATCGGCAGCACTGGCACCACCATCAGCTACAGCGTCAACAGTGCTTGTGCTGCCAATGCCTTTGACGTGGGCAGCACTAGTACCAACGTCCCCATCAGCAACAGCGTCAACAGTGCTGGTGCTGCCAATACGTTCAACACCGGCAGCACTGGTAGCAGCATCACCACCAGCGACTATGACAGCAGTGTTCCCGCTGCCAGTACAACAGACGCCGGCGGGGCTGGCACTCATCCATCTGCTCCTGTTGCTGCAGTGTCCACTGAGTCTGCGTGCCAGACAGTCTGCCCGGTAGTACTCAACCCTGACCCCCTGGCTGTTGAGCGCCTGATGGCGGAGATATCGGCTCTCCGATCCGCCGTTGGGGAGATCCGCCACTCGTACAACATCGAGGTGGATTCGCTGCACACGGAGATTAGACACCTGCGTGAGCGGATCACCCAGCTGGAGGGGGAGAAGGATGGCCAGAGAAGCGACAGGAAAAGCGGCAAGAAGAACCCGTCACCCCCGTTCAACACTCGGCCCAAGCATGCTCTGGAAAAGTCGCCAACCTCAACGACAACTTCTGAGCCCCCGCGTGCATCTCCGCTAACCCCCGAGCGCAAAGAGCCGGCACCAAAACGACCATCTTCAGATACCGACAAAGCCACCGACCTTTCTGCACTCCAAAACCCAAAGCCCGGCACCCAGACGCTACTTCTCGGCGATTCGATACTACGCGGCCTTCATGGAGACCTGATGTCTGTCACTGGCACAGACAAAGCGCAGGTCGTGTCAGTGTCAGGCCTCGACAGAGCCGGCATCCTCCAGCACCTTCACGATGCCGACCCCACGAATGCAGTCACCACAGTCGTCATGAATGTCGGCATCAATGACTGTAAGCGTGGGTTCATCATCGGCAAGAAGGGCTGGAAGGATGTGATTTATGCTGCCAGACGAGTCTTCCCCAAGGCCGCAGAAATCTTCATCTCATCCATCCTGCCCACGATCAACGAACGTCAGCAGCCGGATCCATGCGTCACAGACACCAACCTTTGTCTCAGGGAGGTATGCCACTCGCTGGAGGTCAACTTTATTGACAACGACCAAGTGTTTTACACAAGGACTGGCGAGGTAAAGAGCGGGTGGTTTAGAGACGCCATCCATCCGAACAAGCGGGGCACCAGTGCTCTCGCTGTAAACATCAAGCGGGCGTACTTTAAATTTGTTTGTTTTTCTTTCTTCTTATTTTTTAGTCATCAAATTAGCTTTGTGTATTATGAACTTTGTCGCAGGTGAACGTGCATAGTTCCTTGACAAGTCATTTTTCATTTGTTTTCTTTTATAATTGCTGACTTTGCTATTTTTTGTTGACATAACCAAGCAAGAAAACCGTAAACATTCTGCTGAACTTAGACTAAGCGCGTGATAAACATTGTGTTTCTTTGCCGTGTATTCTTTTATTGAGCTTATTTAAAGCATTCTATAGATATTGATATTAGTTGATTTTTATTTTTTATTTTTTGGGATTATTTTTTTTGTGTGACCATATTAATTTTGTATTATATCTTTCGCTACATTTGCGTTTTTACCGACATGCAAAATCGTAATCTAAATACTGTTCCGAAACGAACAGACGAACTGAGAATTGGCCATCTTATTAACGTATACCATCTAGTTAACAAGGTGCCCGATTTATCTGTGTTCCTAAACACGCACTTACATTTTCATATTTTTGGTGTGTCCGAGTCGAGGCTTAAAAGTTCAATAAGGGATAACTCCATTTCTGTCCCAAATTTCTCAGTACTCCGCAGAGATGCCTCAAGCCCTCAACACACTGGACTAGCAGTATATATACATAATTCAATACTTGGTAACGTCAAACGGCGACAAGACTTAGAGTCAGCTCAAGTGGAAAGCTTGTGGGTAGAAGTGAAGACATCTAAATCACACCCCGTCCTCATTGGCTTTATTTATAGAAATCCCGCAGCCAGCTGGGACTGGTATGATGACTTCGTAGCAATGATGGATAGCGTAAATCAAAATAAAGCTGACGTAATTCTTTTGGGCGATTTTAATATTGATCTTTCTAAATCTAAAGGGTCCAATGCTGCATGGGCGTCAACAACAGCACTATTCGGTTTAGAACAGTTAATTAAAAACCCCACTAGAACCACATGTATTTCTTCAACCCTGATTGATCATATTTATGTGACAAATGATGATAAAATATCAAATGTACATGTTCCCTCCTTAGCTGTCAGTGACCATAACCCAGTATGTTGCACAGTCTCCATGAAACTAGACAAAGAGAACAAAAAGAGACATAAAACAATTAAATATCGTTCTTTCAAAACATTTAATAACGGCGACTTTCTGCGGGATCTGCGCAATACTCCTTTCAGGGACGTGTATAACCACACTTCTCCTGACAGTGCCCTGTCGTACTGGATGGATCTATTCCTTGGAGTCCTAAATAAGCATGCGCCCATACGAGAAAAACGAGTTAAGCACTCTACCCTGCCACCCTGGTTAACAGTAGATGTCAAACAAGCCATGTCATTTAGAGACAAACTTAAGAAAGAAAAACAGTTTGATGAATATAAGAAACAACGAAATCGTGTTAAATACTTAGTGAGAGCGTCAAAAAAACTGTTCTTCCAGGAAATGATTAGGGACAAAAAAGATACAGCATCGGTGTGGAAAGCCCTGAACGTTATAACAAAGGGTAAATCAGCCCCTGAAATACCATCCCATTTGTCAGCTGATATATTAAATAAGCACTTCCTATCGACAGTTGAAACACTTGCTCAGTCAGCTGCAAGTAGTAACGCAGAGTACCAAGTTCCTAGTGTACTGGAAAAATACTGTGAGGCCAAAATATACTGCAGACATTCATCATTCCTGATATTACCGTCGCTGAAGTCGGCAAATTCATCTCTAGCATGCCGAACAAAAAGTCCACCGGGATGGATGGTATAGACAACAAAATTCTGAAAATGTCACTACCATATACGGTAGAGGCACTCACTTATATCTTTAACCTCTGTATAAAACACAGCACGTTTCCAACTATTTTCAAAGAGGCCAAGGTAATTCCAATCCCCAAATCAAAAGATCTTGAAGATGTCAATAACTACCGTCCTATCTCACTTGTGTCGGCCTTGTCAAAGCCCCTTGAAAAACACATACAAAAACACCTCCTCGATTTTCTAGAAAAGGGCAATTTCATAAATATTCATCAGTCCGGCTTTAGACCGAAACACTCATGTCAGTCAGCACTGGCACACATTGTAGACAGCTGGCTGGAATCAATAAATAAAAGCCTGATGTCTGGAGCTGTTTTCTTAGACCTACAAAAAGCATTTGATTTTGTCGACCATGACATTCTCTTAAAGTAGCTAGCAGCATACCATATAAGTGAAACTGCCATAGCATTTTTTTAGATCATACCTAAAAGACAGAAAACAAAAGGTATATACCCATGGAAAATACTCTAAACAAGGACGAGTTAACTACGGTGTCCCCAGGGGTCGATCTTGGGACCTCTTCTATTTATAATATTCATTAATGATTTGCCTTTGCATATTACTAACACTGATGTTAATTGCAACCTGTTTGCG
>BTPG01000003.1:187652532-187805032 GCA_036245525.1 Semisulcospira habei
GGGATTAAAACAAGAAAGTAAACGGAGAAACGTGACACAGAGATGATTTAATAAATCAGTCAGGCAAGTGATAAAAATAAATGAGATATGTTTTATGATGAACAGCTAGTTAAAGAGAGGGAGGTGGGGGGGGGGGGGGGGAGGCACATACTTTATAATGTACACTTACTATACTAATATATATATAAGCAATAACACCATTGGGCTCGATGAATTCTCATGTTTTATTTGAGTGATTTACAAAATACATGTCAGTACTTGCTGCTGTTATATTAAATATATTATTTTCTTACTGTCTTTGACATTTCGCTGTAAGATTTACAGTCCCATACGTTAAGCCTGTCCCCCTTAACGCACATGGAGGTTGACTGTATCATTGATATGTGTGTGTAGGTAGCGTTTTGTTTGAGGTGGCAGTTGTGGCCTCACCTCTAAGTTTGGTGCCCTTATGCATGTGGCCACCAGTACTATTTACAAAACTGATGGCTGCATGTGCAGGCTAGTTCACGGTATCGCTGATCAATGTGAACTGGGCAGCCTATTGTTTGAAGTGATCAGTGGTGGCATCATCCGCGATGTATGTGTGTATTTGGCCACTGGTACTGTTTACAAAGGTGCTGTTTACAGAACTAGTGGCTGAGTATGCATATTAGTTCTGTTATTGTTATCAGGTGTGGCCTTATCTCTAAGTTTTGGTGCCCCTGTGCATGAGGCCAACAGTACTTTTCACAGAACTGATGACTGCATGTGCAGTGTGATTAACTGTACACATGAGATTTGTAGGTGGGCAGCTAAGATACAAGTCAATATAAGCCACTTTCTTAACGTATAACCTCAAGTCTCTATATAGGTTTTACAGTCCACTTATGCCCATCAGTATACAAGTACGTATGTTTTTTGTGGGTGTTCTGCGGTTTTGTGTGTGTATGTGGGGTGGGGTTGAAAGAGGGGCGGTATGGCATCTATTACCATGTATGTGTATGTTCTCATGTTGTATGCTGATGTGTATGTACAAAACCTACATTACAAACAAACATAAATAAATAATTTAAATAATAGTTATTTGGGTTTAACACCGCGCAGGCGACTACGGCCATCTCACGGCGGTTAAATAAATAAGATAAAGTAAGTCAAAACTACCTGGGACATATGAATGTTAAGTAAAGGATAGATTATGAACATGCACTGATGTACATTCTTTTGGTTGGTGGTGTTCTGCAGTTTTGTGTGTGTAACTGGAGTGGGGTTGGGAGCGAGCGGTGTGGCACCTATTACCATGTACATGTATGTTGTTATGCTGTATGCTGATGTGTATTACAAAACCTACATTACAAACAAACAAAATAAATATATAAATAATTTAAATAAATAAGATAAAGTAAGTCTAAGGTACCTGGGACATATAGCATGCTAGGTAAAGGATAGATTATGACATACACAGATGTGCATGTCTTTTGGTAGGTTTTCTGCGGTTTTGTGTGTGTTTGTGGGTAGAGGTTGGGATCGGGCGGTATGGCACCTATTACCATCTATATATGTGTATATTTCTTCTTCTATGCTGATGTGTATGTACAAAACCTGCATTACAAACGCACAAAATTAAATGAATAAATAATTTAAATAAATAGTTATTTGGGTTTAATGCCGAGCAGGCGACTAACGTCATCTCATGGCGGTTAAATAATTTTTAAAAAAACAAGATACCTGGGACATATGAATGCGAAGTAAAGGATAGATTATGAACATGCACAGATGTACTTGTCTTTTGGTGGGTGTTGTGTGGTTGTGGAGTGGGGTTGGGAGTGGACAGTATATGGCACCTATTACCATGTACGTGTATGTTCTCATGTTGTATGCTGATGTGTATGCACAAAACCCACATTACAAACAAAATAAATAAATAAATAAATAAATAATAAATAATTAACAAATAAGATAAAGCAAGTCAAAGGTACCTGGGACATATAAATGCTAAACATAAAGGATAGATTATGAACATGCACAGATGTGCATGTCTTTTGGTGAGTGTTCAGCGGTTTTGTGTGTGTATGTGGGGAGGGGTTGGGAGTGGGCAGTATGGCACCTATTACCATAAATATATGTGTATATTTTCTTGTTGTATGATGATGTGTATGTACAAAACCTACTTTACAAACTGTTACGATTGTGGTTGTGTTGTCCTGTGAGAGCATACTTGTGTTAATTGTAGGAAACGATCCGATATTTATTTGAGCTATCATGGTTACGATTCACGTACCTTTTTAGTGAGATTTTCTTTCGTTCGCGCGTAGAGCGGAATTCGCTTTTTTATTATGCTAAGTTTAACCGGAAGCTTCTAGCAAGGTCGCGCGGAGAATAGCGGTCCATCTTTGTTTTGCGTAGATTCGCGGAGTATAGATTAGAACCTTCGAGCAGATCGCGCTGTCTAGTGACCGCGTACGTATGTCGTCAGAGGTGTAGGCAACATTTCGATACACTGTTTTATAGACGCTCAAATAGTCATAGTTGTTTTCTGTGCGCGTGAAGTTGGCAGCCAGTCGGTATGTTTTTTTGAAAGATTGTGAAACTTTTGGAAAGATTCCGGCTAGATCGTGAACTGCCTTCCATACTTTTGTGTGATATGATTACACACTAGGATTTGGGGCTGAAATTAGTAGCCGAATTTTTGTAGCCTACTGTAGTTATTCTAGAAAATTCTTTCTTTATTAATATTTATGAGTTTCAGTTACGTGTTTCGTTCTGATTGGTTGCGTTGTATGATTTTCTTGGATTATTCTGGAAATTGGTTGTACTGTAAAAGATTGGTGCTGGGAAGCACCTATATACATTGTCTTGCATTGTCAGTTGTAGAGACACACAGTTTATCTAGGTACGTGGCCCGTATAGGGTGTACATTGTGAGAGACGCAGCGTAACGGTGGTGTACGTTGTGTGAGGAACTTTGTGTCGCCAGTGTTGACATTTGAAGAAGAGACATTGTATCAGTGTTGGTGCATTTGGGAATGCATTGTGTGGAGATCGCATCGCTGAATTAAAATATTGTTGGAACTGTTACTCCAGTATTGTCTACATCCTTAAGCCATGTGTGACGGGTTGCAGCTGAATGAAGTTTATTTAAAAGAACCTTACGTGCGTGCGTCTGGTGTGTTTATCATACTACGACTACGACTTCACCACGTAACACAAACAAACAAAAATAAATAATAAATTTAAATAAATAAAATAAGGTAAATCAAAGAAAACAGGGACATATGAATACCAAGTAAAGGATATATTATGAACATGCACAGACGTGCATGTCATTTGATGGGTGTTCTGTGGTTTTGTGTGTGTATGTGTGGTGGGGAACGGGTGGCACCTATTACCATATATGTGTACATGTATGTTCTCATCTTGTATGCTGATGTGTATGTGCAAACATACATCACAAACAAATAAACAAATAAATAAAATAATAAATTAATAAATAAAATAAGTTGGAGATACCTGGGACCTATGAATATGCATACTAAGTAAAGGATAGATTATGAACATGCACAGATGTATGCATATTGAAAACAAATTTCCTCTCCTTGGTGGCCACCACCATTCCACTAGTGATCATGTGCATCAACGAATTCCTTCCATCCATAATTAAATGGATAAATAATAAATAATATGTAAGTGAATACATAAATGAATCAAGAATAAATAAATAAATAAATAAATAAATAAATAAATAAAACATGTAAGGCTACTATCTGTATTGTGTCTCATGCAGTCCCGATAAAGCTTGATCATAAGAGTTCTTGTGAGTGCGAATTGGTTGAATGGGTTGCAAAAACTAAAATTTTTATATTTAGGTGTTTAGCTGAACATGGTGATATAGATGTAACGGTTCGGAGATGGATTTCAGTTTGCCTGGCTTGTGCGACCAGTCGGATAAGACTAAGAGTGTGCTTGACCAGTTAAAAATCCCATCTCCACTAATAACAAAAAGAGCAGACCTACACTTAGAGCCGTTAGGCTGTAAAACAGACGAATAACATGCATGTTGTATCCGGACAAAAAGTCTTCAGAATGTTGAAGGTGGTCGGCAGACACAATGCACAACATGCACGAAGGGAGTTTACTTTTGATATGCTTTCCTCACACAAAAGACCGAGTTATACGGGAAAGGCTGTTTTCAAGACCAGAAAAAATACCGTATATGACGTTGATAAGATGTACTTCAAAGTTCAAATCCAAAATAATCTCTTTTTCACTTTAGGAGCAAAGTTAACCTGTATCAATCGTGTGCGTCTGATCGAACTTCTTTCAAAGGCATCTCGTTGACCGCCATTTTGAAACTATCGAAGCGAGTATGCTTTCGGCATTAAAAATATTACTTTTTAAATTGTTTTATCGTAAATATGTATGCATGTTTACTTGCTCGTGATTTTAATTTACACACTGGAATAACTTGTAACTTGTACGCTTGAAATTTTCAATATTATGCACAAAAAAACGTCTTGCACCTTAACCGGGCCGTGTACGAGGACTGGTTTCCTCACAGCGAACAAATAGCTTTCGAAAAACACTTCTACAAAAATGTCTCCATCTTAAGGACAAATATTGTTGCTATGCATAAACCATATGGCATTAGTACTTTCGTTTCATACCTGCAAACCATTGTTACTCTTTTGACGAACTACTTATCTCTGCAAAAATTGCGTAAGCTGCTAGACTATGACGCATTGGTAGATCGCGAGTCTTTTTCAATAGGAGACAATTCAACATCAGAATCAGGTCAAAGACAAAAGGTAGAGACCATTGACAGCGATGACAGGTCTCATGTAGAAGGGACTTTGTGGGTTATGGTTCATCCCATCTTGTTTACTGTTTTATTTTTTTTCTGTAAGAATTAATTTTTACTGAAGAAGTTGAAAGGGTACAAAGCTGGCTAACGAACTCATCCAATGTCTTTCTCCAAACTAGCTATATCGGGTCACCTGAATGCTCTTCTGAAAGCGCGACGATGTGTGTGTGTGTGTGTGTGTGTGTGTGTGTGTGTGTGTGTGTGTGTGTGTGTGTGTGTGTGTGTGTGTGTGTGTGTGTGTGTGAGTGCGTGCATGCGCGCGCTCCAAACATTTCCAAGAGACATAGATCCTCATACGATCTATGCCTCTTGGAGATGCGCGCATGTCTGTTTTGTGAGAGAGAGAGAGAGAGAGAGAGAGAGAGAGAGAGAGAGAGAGAGAGAGAGAGAGAGAGAGAGAGAGAGAGAGAGAGAGAGAGAGAGAGAGAGAGAGAGAGAGAGAGAGAGAGAGAGAGAGAATTAGATCATATTAATTAGAGTATTCTGTCAATGTATGCGTGGTGACGGAGTTGCCTCTTTTACGTCACCACCAATGGGTCTGACTTTCTCTAGAAGACAAGTTTTTTCACTGTTTTAATTCTATTCTGAAAAGAATTAATTTTTACTAAAGAAGTTGAAAGGATACAAAGCTGGCTAACGAACTCATCCAATGTCTTTATCCAAACTAGCTATGTAATAATAATAATGATACATAGTTCTTGTATAGCGCTGTTCTCCAGGAAAACACTGGACTCACTTCGCATGCACAACAGCACACCCTCTCTCTCAGACACACGCACGATTATACACTACTTTAAACCACCCCATCTCTTCCCAACACCTTACATTCACTTCCTCTAGGATCAGAATAAAAGGCAGTCAACAGTTAGCTAAAGATGAGCTAAGTGTTAAATGCCAGACAGAAAAGAAAAGTCTTTAAGTGAGCTTTGAACTGTGACAATGTGGGCAGATTCCGCATTTCAGTTGGCAGAGAGTTCCACACACTTGGGGCTAAAAAGGTGAAAGAACGCTCCCCGACAGTTTTCATGTTAAGCTTTGGGATTTTTAAAAGTTTTACACTAGAGGAACGGAGGGTGCGTGATGGCTGATAAACAGACAGCTTGGCAGAAAGGTACGGCGGGAGAGATCCTTCAAAATGCCGCTAGGCGAAAATTGCAATTTTGTACTGGCAGCGGAATTTTACGGGCAACCAGTGCAGCTGCTTCAGTAGAGGCGTAACGTGGTCTCTCTTTCGTTTCTTCAAGATGAGACGCGCCGCATTGTTTTGAATCATCTGCAAGCGTGAAATGTGATCTGCCGGTAAACCTGCCAGTACAGAATTGCAATAATCGAGCCTGGACGTAATGAATGCATTTACAAGTCTTATCCAAATGGTCAAGTAAATATGACAAAAAATACGGACTCTAATCTGGGTCAACCGACTTCCAATGAACGGTTGTTTATGTCTTAAATGAGACATTCAATTACAAAAAAAAAAGTCCCTGCTATCAATACAATGGACTTAAAAAGGTCCAGCAGCATATAAAAATACTGTAATTTGCTGACAGGTGAGTACTCAATAAGCTAACGGTGCTCAGGCCGATATCAACCGCAAAGACGTCCGACGTAGACCTTAGCAATTTCAGTTACAGCGCTGTCGCAACTAGTCAAAGATCGCCTCGGGCCTCGATAACTCTTTGGCTGTCGGTATAGGTAGCGGTTTTGTCGCGATGATTTCTGCAGGGATCATAGCGACAAAAAAACCGCTACTCACAGCCAAAGGGTTAACTTCGGTAGCGGTTTTTTTTTTTTTTTTGACGCCATGAGTCCTGCAGGAATCATTGCGACAAAAACTGTCGCCGACAGTCAAAAGGTTACGTTTCAGTTTCGGTGCGTTGATTGATGCAGATAGATTTCTGTCAACAAGTGGCGTGAATTCTCACGAGTCTTTGCGGATGCAGAGGCTCGTACGAATGCATACTTATCTACATTGAAGAGCAATAGAAATGTGACATTGTTGGAATCATCGGAAACACGTTAGTGCTTCCGAAGATTAAAAATGTCGCATTTCTTTTGCTCGTCAGTATAGAATTTGGCTGGCTGACTAAATGGACATTCCGATAGAGTTGGGTTGTCTATATTTCATTATTTGTCAGGCTGATTACATATGGTGTTTTGTGGCGGGAGATTCTACTCAGGTGTACGTAATGTTGCCCAATGCGCAAAAGGCCGTCGGACCACTTCGGCCCGATGGCCTTTGCGCACTGGGTGACAGTGTGCATGACTTGAGGCGCCCAGTGTAAGTGCTGTGCAGGTTGAATCAACACACTCACTGCAGAGACCGGTCTTTGAGTGGTTTTTTTTTTTTTTTTTTTTTTTTCATACTGGCGCGAAGTTCAGTGAAGTCAGTGAGCGTTTCTTGACAGATGGTACGGTGTTAGTGTGTTAGGATCTACTATTAGTAGCGTGGGTGTTTGGGTGGGTGTTTGGGTGGGTGTATGTGTGTGTGTGTGTGTGTCTGTGTGCGTGCGTGCGCGCGCGCGCGCGCGCGCGTGTGTGTGTGTGTGTGTGTGTGTGTGTGTGTGTGTGTCTGTGTCAGTGGGTGTTAGAGAGTGTGTATCTGTGTCTGTGTCGGTGTTAGAGAGTGTGTGTGGGTGTGCGTGCGTGTATGCGTGCGTGCGTGTGTGTGTCTCGCAGTGACAACTGAACGCTAAATTTACTTCTCTGTTTTCGGTTTCGTCCACATTGTTTACGTGGATTGGTCCTGAGAAAACCAGATATGCATAACAATTCGCTAGTCCGCAGTAATGCATACTTTGTATATTTCAGCGCGGCTCGGTTTTGTTTCCGACTGCATGCACGACTATGTTCAGTTGAATACTATGCTGGATGTTTTCGTACCATAAAAAATCACCACTATCTCAAGACGTGATGTGACAGGTAAACAGGCCTGTTCTTTTTAATGCTTTCGAGACGTGCTGCATTCGGATAGGCGGCTTTATGCCGGCTTTATGATGAGCAGCTTTATCATTTTCTACCCAAGACACACCACAGCAAGATATGGATCGACCATGACAGTTCAAGGGTGATGCCAGAATAGCTTGGCGCCTATGGGCGCCAAGCTATTCTGGCATCATCCTTGAACATTTCATGGTCGATCTGTGTCCTGCAATGCACTGCAATCTTCAGAGGACAACGGCAAAATTTGCAGATTTCGATCTTGGGGTACAAAGAGTTAAATCAGTTTTATGCCGCGTATCCGAATGCGGCACGTCTCGAATGAGATACAGACCTTTGTAAATGCAGTGCCAGTGAATCATTGGACCAGACGTTCTGGTTATAAAATGCGTTTATTTTGATTATGATATATAGTGAGGCAAGTGTCATACGAACAGGGGTTCACTAGTTACAGCAAAGATGATGTACAGCGTATACATTATGTCCCTGTGTATGATAAGGACAGTAAGTTCCTTTCTGTGAAAAGCAAGATTTCATCGTATTGCAATGAAAGTCTCGCTTTTCACAAATGGACTTGCTGGCTTTCGCCTTCAAGGGCCAGATTTAAAAACACAAAAAGGTATCTTCGGTTATCGGTACGATAACCAGACCAGATGAGCAGAACAGACTAAACCAAACAAATTGTGTGTCAGCGAAAGAAATCCACAACTTGAAAATTCTGCATGTCTCAATATCTGCAGCGAAAAAAATCTACAACTTGAAAATTCTGCATTCGTCTGCAACATGAGCGGTACCGTGCATGGTGCAGACGAATGCAGAATTTTCAAGTTCTGGATATTTTTCGCTCCATATATTGACACACAATGTGTTTGGTTTGCTTTGGTCTGCTCTGCTCTGGTCTGTTTTGGTCTGGTCTGGATTGGTCTGGTTTTGGTTTGATTTGGTTGCTTTGCTTTGCTTTGCTTAGCATTTCTTTGCTTTTATTTCTTGGCTGGCTGGTCAGTTGGTCGGCTGGTCGTTTAGCTGGTTGTTTAATTGGTGGGTTTGTGGGTTCCTTGGTTGTCTGATTGGTTGGTTGTCTAAATGGCTGGTTGGTTGGCTGGTTAGTTGGTTGGTTGGCTGGTTGGTTGGTTGGTTGGTTGGTTGGTTGGTTGGTTGGTTGGTTGGTTGGTTGGCTGGCTGGCTGGCTGGCTGGCTGGCTGGCTGGCTGGCTGGTTGGTTGTTTGGCTGGTAGTTTTTGTTGTTGTTGTTGTTTTTTGACTGAACTGTGAAATGATTTGTTGTTTTACTGACAAGCCGCACAGGTGCTTGTTTGTTTAATCACGGGCACCTTACCTTCTTAGCATCATAAGACATACTCAGTAAGCAAATGTTCATCAAGTCGACTTGGGCGGTGGACGTATTCCTTATCTAGGCAATCACTGCATTCACAGGGTTAACCAGTCGTTGATGCAATGTCCCGGTGTTTCGTTGATGTGCCTGCAACAAGAAAGCTGGTTGTGGTCGGGGACGGGGCCTGCGGCAAGACTTGTCTGCTGGCAGTGTTCATGCGCCAGGACTTTCCGCACGATACCTTACCTACATTGTACGAGAACTACGCCATGGAGATTGACGTGGACGGGCAGAAGGTTAGTTTCATCACATACTGGTTTAATCTGGCGTGCGCTGGTCCATGCCAGACACAACGCTAGACACAAGGTGCCCGTCAAGGTAACGATGAAATAATATAATAATAATAATAATAATAATAATATAATAATAATAATAATAATAATAATAATAATAATAATAATAATAATAATAATAATAATAATAATAAAGGAGACTTGTTAAGCGCTTAATCTAAAAGTAGCCCTATACGCTGATACAATGAAAAGGCTAACAGCTAACACGTACACACACAACATAGCACACACACACACACACACACACACACACACACACACACACACACACACACACACACACACACACACACACACATACGTCTCTCTTGGCTTGACTTCGCGAACGAAGATTTTATATGAGTTGCCCACGACGTCTGCAGGCTTGTTCGTGGCTGCGGAGGCCAATCCGAGACAGGCAGGTTCGACCGCAGTGGCTGCAAGGGGAGGTGTGGCCAGGGTTCTGAGTTGCGGCATCTCTGTTTTTTCTCCTGAGCCGCTTGTCCTTAAGGCTAGCTCTGTGAGAGTCTCCTTTGACAGCTGCCTTGTAAATGGTGGAGCGCCAGGTGTCACGGTCCACAGCAAGTGAAGACCACTGGTGGTAGTCGATTTGGCAGGCACTAAGTGACTTCTTGAGACAGTCTTTGTATCTCTTCTTTGGTGCCCCTCTGTCACGGTGTCCAGTAGCAAGCTCGCCGAACAGGGTGATCTTTGGTAGGCGATGATCCTCCATCCTGGAGACATGCCCCGCCCAGCGGAGCTGTGTCCGCAGCAGCAAAGCCTCGATGCTCACAGTTTCAGCCTGTTCAAGGACCTCGACGTTGGTGACATAGTCACTCCAGTGAATGCCCAGGATGGTGCGCAGGCAGCGCTGGTGGAAGCGTTCGAGGAGTCGTAGTTGGCTGCGGTAGAGGGCCCAGGACTCGGAACCATACAGCAGGGTGGTGAGGACCACAGCTCTGTACACGCTGATCTTGGTGCCTGTTTTCAGCTGTTGATTGTGCCACACCCGCTTGAAAAGTCGCCCGAAAGCGCTGTTCGCTTTTGCCAGCCTGCTGTCAAGCTCCTTGTCCAGCTTGGCGTCCGACGTGATAATGCAGCCAAGGTAAGTAAACTGGTGCACTGACTTTAGTTCAGACTCGCCAATGGTGACGTGAGGAGGGGGATACACTGTCTTGGGTGCCGGCTGATGGAGGACCTCTGTCTTTTTCAGACTGACCTCGAGTCCAAAGAGCTGGGCAGCGTCTGCGAAGCAGGACGTGATGCGCTGCAGGGCTCTCTCTGTGTGTGCAACGAGGGCAGCGTCATCAGCAAAAAGCAGCTCACGAATCAGTTGGTCTAGGGTTTTCGTGTGGGCCTGCAGTCGTCTGAGGTTGAACAGGCTGCCATCGAGACGATACCTGATGTACACAGCATCGTCATCATCGAGGTCCACTGTGGCCTGCTTCAACATCATGCTAAAAAAGATGGTGAAGAGGGTCGGTGCCAGCACGCAGCCCTGCTTTACGCCGTTGAGAATAGGGAATGGTTCTGAGAGGTCATTGTTGAGTCTGACTTGGCCTTGCTGGTCCTCGTGTAGCTGGACAATCATGCTGAGGAACTTTGGGGGACAGCCAAGTCGCTCCAGGATCTGCCACATGCCTTGCCTGCTCACAGTGTCGAACGCTTTTGTTAGGTCGACAAACGTTACGTACAGCCCTTTGTTCTGCTCGCGGCACATCTCCTGAAGCTGTCTCAGCACAAAGACCATATCGGTGGTGCTCCTGTTTGCTCTGAAGCCACACTGGCCCTCTGGGAGTTGGTCTTCAGCGATGGCAGGTACCAGCCGATTCAGGAGCAGCCTTGCAAGAATTTTCCCAGCAATGGACAGCAGGGTGATTCCCCGATAGTTGGAACAGTCAGACTTCTCGCCTTTGTTCTTGTACAGGGTGATAACGACAGCATCACGGAGATCCTTTGGTAGTGTTCTTTCCTCCCAGCAGCAGAGAAAGAGGTCATGGAGCTTGTTGTGCAGTGCTGTGCCTCCATGTTTCCATATCTCTGGCGGTATTCCATCAATGCCTGCTGCTTTGCCACTCTTGAGCTGGTGGATGGCTGTGAGGGTCTCTTCAGCGGTGGGCGGTTTGTCCAATTCAACCTTTACTGGGAGTTGTGGGATTTGTAGGACGACTGCTTCTTGAACAGTGCGCTCAGCGCTGAAGAGGCTCTGAAAGTACTCCGACCAGCGGTTCAAGATGGAGGTATTATCTGTGAGGAGTGCCTGGCCATTCGCGCTTCGCAGGGGACTTTGTACCAGGTGCCTGGTATGTATGTATGTATGTATGTATGTATGTATGTATGTATGTATGTATGTATGTATGTATGTATGTATGTATGTATGTATGTATGTATGTATGTATGTATGTATGTATGTATGTATGTATGTATGTATGTATGTATGTATATTAGTGTCATGGTTTCCATGTCACGATCAGATTGTCCATGTTGTGAGAAGCGGTCCTGAAGTGGTTTTTTTTTTTTAATTTAAATCCCCCCCCCCCCCAACCCACTTGTGTATGGGCTAAATTCCTCAAACACAATTACAACGAATTTTTAACTCATTCGAGACGCGCTGCCTCCAGATACGTGGCTCGAATGAGTTAATCTGTATATAAATATACGAGTGAAGCGTCGCGCGCACGGTACAGGCTCATGGAACTGAGCACTCGAGAGTTCACTCAAAGACATAATAAGCGGCCAGACTAGAACAGAAAAGTCGAGACGAAAACAAGACATGGCTAGACGAAAGATACCGTACAAGGGTGTCTACAGCAGTGAGGTTACGTTTGCAACGAACGACTTCCAACAAAGAACGAGAGCGAAGCCACGGCTGACATCATAACCATGTGTACCAGAGTTTCTGTTGTCTATGACATCTGCCTCTTGGATATACTTATAGAACAAGCTGATTATCCGCCATGACTTTGCACTTGTTTGTTGTTGAGAGTCGTTTCGTGTAAACGAAACCTCAACAGTATCTATGGCTAAACAAGACGACTAGATTGGGGGGGGGGGGAGGGGGACGAGGGGAGAGTGGGAGATATGGGGAAAGGTAGATAGAACCTGGGATGGAGGTCCCGAGAATGGGGAGTGGGCGGGAAAAAGGGGGAGAGGGGACAGAAAAGAAACAGCTCTCGCGATCTTTTCACCGGTCGATAAAAAGAAATTGAACTATCTTTCTTACTGGTTGTTTCTCTTGATTAGACACCACCGTCAGAGGCAATGATTCGAGGAGGCAACCAGTGTTACGATCTGACTCTTGTGTCCATCGTCTGTTTCTGCTGTCAGATGAGCCTGAGTTTGCACGACACATCCGGTTTATCAGACTATGACCGTTTAAGGTCGCTGGAGTACCCCGACAGTGATGTGGTCATCATCTGCTTTGACATCAACAACCGAGCATCACTGGAAAACATCGCGTGCAGATGGAACCCTGAGGTGGGACAATATAAGAAATTTTCTCCTTATAACGACTTGTACAACCTTCTCTAGTGAAACGGCGGTTATAAATGGCGCTGCTTAT
Organism: Semisulcospira habei; assembly: GCA_036245525.1. Taxonomy (NCBI): domain Eukaryota; kingdom Metazoa; phylum Mollusca; class Gastropoda; family Semisulcospiridae; genus Semisulcospira; species Semisulcospira habei. Next base: position 187,665,532 of record BTPG01000003.1, read on the forward strand.
TGTTGACATTAACTCATTCGAGACGAACTGCATCCGCATACGCGGCTTCAGCCGCGTATCCGGATGCAGTTTGTCTCGAATGAGTTAACAGCTTCATTATTACAGTCCTGTGACAATCTTTCATCGAACGTTGCAGTTTTATATATCATGGCTTTTAATTTTCGGGAATGTATGATTCTCCGCACTAGTCCGTGTGTGTATGAATATTCTGTGTACATCGGCGCATCTACTAGCAAACGAGATGACTCAGCCAGGGTGTGTGTGTTTTGACGTCTGATACTCGCTTCTATTATTGTTCGAAATGTTTTATATAAACTTTATATTATTCAGGAACAAATATATAGAAGAAACGTACTATACGGTTCCATAAACACGAATTCGATACGAATACGACCCGAACCCGATACGGTGATGCAATTTTCCTTCAAAAACTGCGTCATTTTCGTTCGAAGTTGGATGCGTTTCCGCATGGGTCATATGGAAACGCACAAACATGAAAAGGACTTGCACGACTGAACCTTTATGTTTCGGACCCGTTTCGGATTCTGATCATGTTCGTATCGGATTCGTGTATATGGAACCGTAGCTTAAAGTGTAGTTAAAGTGTAGTTTCTTGCAACTTTCGACCAATAGATTCGTATTCTTATTCATTCGTTTAATTTTAATTCTTCAGAACTCATGTCACAGTTACAGTCTGACCTCTGGTGCCTTGAACTGCGATGAGTGTCAGCTTAATTTCCAAAAAGATTCCCTTGCACGACAGAAAATGATTGAACATGTTGATTTTCTATTGTTGCGTTATGCCCCCAGGTGCGTTACTTCTGTCCCAACGTGCCCATCATCCTCGTGGGCAACAAGAAGGACCTGCTCAACGACCCGGCCACACGCGCGGAGCTGCACCGCTTGAAACAGTCGCCCGTGCGGCTAGAAGAGGGGCGCGCCATGGCCAAGCGGATCGGAGCCGCAACCTATGTCGAGTGTTCGGCCAAGACCAAGGACGGCGTCAGGGAGGTCTTCGAGAAGGCCACCAGGGAGTCGATGAGAGAGAGACGTGTCGCACACAGCAACAGGTGTAGGCTTTTATGACAGCAAGAGGCGTAACCTGCACCTGCACCTGCAGAGACTCAGGATTTGTGTCTCTTGCGGTTGGATGTCCTTGCAGTGAAATAATCCAGGAAAAACGAACACGCTTTAGACAGTCACAGAGCATGGATACAAACGAGTTTTAGTAAGAGTCATAGACCCTCATGAGCCCCCGCAACTGCAGGGGCTCATGATTATCTATACCTCTTGCAGTTGGGTGTGCGTTTTTTTTAAGTGTTCATGCATTGTTGTCGGCGGTGGTCGTCGTAGTGTCGCAGCTGTTGTTGTTGCTTTGTTTGTTTGTTTGTTTGTTTGTTTGTTTGTTTGTTTGTTCTTGTTTTTTTGTGTGTGTTTTTGTGTTGTTGTTTTGTTGTTTTGTGTGTGTGAGTTTGTTTTGTTTTGTTTGTTTTTTGTTGTTTGTTTTTTTCTCCGTGTGCCGTTTTTCACAGTTCTGTTTGTTGTTTAATTTATCATCCGCGTCCTTACCCGTATCTAAGTTAAGCTGTTGTTTTCCGTCTGTCAAAGGATACACAATTTTTAGCACATTTTGTACATTTTTAGCACTTATCGGTCCATACAGAATCCGGATATGGATATTCCATCAACACTGGTGCAAGTGGTGCTTTGATTTACGAGTTGTCTGTGACTGGGTTGTCACAGTAAGAGTGGTGTATCACACATTGGAGCCGCGCTGCATCCGGATACGCGGCGTTTTGCTGTGTATCCCGACGCGGCATGTCTCCAATGCGTTAACTCATTTCACCCTGACACACCCTGGCTAGATGTGGATCGACCATGATAGTTCAAGGGTGATGCCAAAATAGCTTGGCGCCTATGTGCGCCAAGCTATTCTGGCACCATTCTTGAACTATCTTGGTCGATCTGTCTCCTGGTTTGTATTGCAGTCTTCAGAGGTTCGGCATCCTGTCTCGGAAGACAATGGAGTATGCGCTTGCTGGGTCAGTCACTGGAGTGACCTCGCCAGTGCGCAAGCCTGGGCGAAGTGTATGGAGATCCTGGGATGCCCAGTCGTCAAGATCCCCCTCTCGGCCTCGCTGATGTATCCAAAGGAATGCAAAGCTGGCATCAGTTTGGCTGCAGGAGCTGCCAGAACAGTGCGTGAATACAGGCAGCTGTCTGCCTTCGGGGCTCCACTCCTGATTTGAAGGGTTTACTCCCCCACATTTGGCCGTTGGATCCAACCTGATCTCCTCCGTCCTCTAGCCGTTGGCTGTCAGAAACAGCTCATCCGCCTAGTGGTGCAATGTGAACACCACCCCCTCACGTGGTTTAGCCCACCAGCTGAGGTGGTTTGCCAGGGTGTGGCGCTTGGAGCCAACACGTGAGAGATTAAGGAGATGGATGAGGACCAGTGATGCCCGTCCGTCCTATGTAGGACGCAGCTGCTGAACAGCAAAGGTACTACCTCTATCCAGAGCCCCCTACACCCCAGTCTTCAGAGGACAACTCCAAAATTTAGGGAAGGTTAACGATCAAAGTGCATGATGGGATTTTGTAAACGCCCTTGTGTGTGCGTGTGTGTATATACGAGTTTGTGTGTGTGTGTGTGTGTGCGTGTGTGTGTGCTGTGCGTGCGTGTGTGTGTGTGTGTGTGTGTGTGTGTGTGTGTGTGTGTGTGTGTGTGTGTGTGTGTGTGTGTGTGTGTGTGTGTGTGTGTGTGTGTGTGTGTGTTTGTTCGTTCACCTGTTTGGACCCCCCCCCACACACACACACACCCCTTTGTTTAATATTTTGGCGAATGGTGAGAGTCTTAACACGCACTAACCCGCCCCCCCCCCTCCCCGCTCCCGCCCACCCCCTTCCGCCCCTCCCACCCCTCCCCCGTCCCATTTGTTTGATATTTTGGGGGAATGGTGAGGGTCTTAACACGCACGCTCCTTCTCTCTCTCTACACCCTCCTCTCTCCCCCCCCCCCTCTCCCCCCCCTCCTCCCCTCTCCCTCCACCCCCTCACCCCCCCGGAAGCAAAGTCTAGTGTCGGGGAGACCTTTAGTATGCTAAAGGTCCCAAACAAAAAGTTGGAATTTCCCCCGCCCCCCCCCCCCCCACCACCTCGAGGTAACTGATCCGCCCCTGTAGCTTACTGGGTAACTAATCCGTCCCGCTGGGTGTTCAGTCGGGGAGTGCTGTCTTTCATTTTTCCTGCGCGGCCTGATTTTAAGCCATTCTGTTTTCGTAGCTGGCGTGTGAACTCCATTCGATTGTCTTCAAGACCCATGAATAACTGTTGCGACTTAAAATTTCACCATACGCTCTCGCTTTCTGACTAATCAGTGTGGTCGAAAGTCTGACAGCGTACGAAATTTGACGGCCGGTGCTCGGGCCGAAATCGACTGCGGACCTTTCACTCGCTAGTAATATTCTTAACCCCTTCACTGCCACTGATCGTACACTGTACGTCTGAAATCCGTGTAAAGACCTCCAGCTGCACAATGCATACAAAGTGTTTACAGCAAGAGGCATAGATCTTCATGAGCCCCCGCAATTGCGGGGGCGCATGAGGATCTGTACCTCTTGCAGTAGTGGGTTGTCCATTTTTCTCGGCAGTGAAGGTGTTAGTGCTGTGGAAACCGTTGTAGTCACGGACATTCTCAGAACAGATCTGAACGGCAAAACAACGTTGACTTTTTGAAATATATGTACTCCTCATTGTGAATCTTGTAAGTTGAATGGGTAGAAGTTTTAATGTGACACAGATTCACCCTCGTGTCATCTTCCCAGATCCCACTGCATACACACACACGCGCCGCGCGCGCGCGCGCGCGCACACACACACACACACACACACACACACACCGCCCCCCCCCCCTTCCTCCACCTTAAAGGTAACTGATCCGTCCATTATCTCAGGCTAAAGGTCCGAACATGAAGTGGGAGGTGGGTGAGGGGGTTAGTGCGTGTTAAGGCTATCAGACTATCACCATTCGCCAAAATATCAAACAACGGGGGTGGGGTGGGGGGTTCCGAACACCCCAAAAAGGGACTTTGAAAATCCGTATACGCCTATTAACCTATTAACTCTGTCAACGCATGAAGGCGTCAAGCTAATCTGGCACTATCCTTGAATTATCATTGTCAATCAATCTTCTGCTGTAGGGTGTTGGCGCTGAAAGGACAAAGTTAAGCTGATTTTTCCGTCTGGCAAAGGATACACAATTTTTAGCACATTTTGCGTCCACTTATCGGTACATACAAATTACGGATATATCCCATTAACACTGGTGCAAGTGGTGCTTGATTTACGAGTTGTCTGTGACTAAGGGTGTTCACACATTGGAGTCGCGCTGCATCCGGATACGCGGCGTTTTGCTGTGTGTCCCGAAATAACATGTCTCCAATGCGTAAACTCATTTCACCCTGACACCCTAGCTAGATGTGGATCGACCATGATAGTTCAAGGATGATGCCAAAATAGCTTGGCGCCAATGGGTGCCAAGCTATTCTGGCACCACCCTTGAAACTATTTCGGTCGGTCTGTCTCCTGGTTTGTATTGCAGTCTTCAGAGGACAACTCCAAAATTTAGGGAAGTCAGATAAAAAATTAACGATCAAAGTGCATGATGGGGTTTTGTAAACGCCCTTGTGTGTGCGTGTGTGTATATACGTGTTTGTGTGTGTGTGTGTGTGTGTGTGTGTGTGTGTGTGTGTGTGTGTGTGTGTGTGTGTGCGTGCGTGCGTGCGTGCGTGCGTGCGTGCGTATGTGTTTGTTCGTTCACCTGTATCTCAACGAATGATACTGTATCTGTGTATTTGTTTGTAACGGGTTTCATACGACCTCCCTAGATTCAGTGTTACTATTGTCTTACATATTTCTCACCGCAGTATTTATAGTAGGTCCTTTCTCACTGCAGTATTTATTTATAGGTCGTATCTGCGTCCTCAAAAAAAGAAGATTAGTAAGACTTGTTGTTTTCGACTCCTGAAATCCTAAATCTGCTGGTACGGTTTTAGGAAACTGGATACAACTTTATTGCCAGGGACCATGCTGTAGTGCGTCAGGGCTGAATTATTGCCAGGTACCATGGTGTAGTGCGTCAGGGCTGAATTATTGCCAGGGACCATGCTGTAGTGCGTCAGGGCTGAATTATGGCCAGGGACCATGGTGTAGTGCGTCAGGGCCGAATGGGTTAAACGCGCTGCACTCTTTCTTTCTTTGTACTTGCTTGTTGGAGATGTTTGTTTGTTCATTTGTTTCATTTTTCTGTCTTTATTCCCCCTTTCATTCTTTCTCTACTTTGAAAACAAAAACCTCTTACATTAGTGTCAGCAATATAAAAGACACATCAGTGTGGACTGCCATTGAAAGGTGCGTTACTGTTATCCTTTTTTTAACACACCACAGAGGTACAGGCATGTTCATATATCAAAATACATACTGGGGTGTAAGAGGGAGGGTTCCAAGACCCTCCCCCCCCCCCCCCATCCCAAAAGAAAAGGAGCAAATCTAAGTGAATCTTGTTGTGAATCTTATGAATTGAATGGGTAGACGTTTTAACGTGACACAGACTCGGAGACACCCTCGTGTCATCTTCCCAGACCCCACTACATACACACGCACACGAGTTACGGTAAACATGTGCTATGGGATTTTGTAAACGCCCTGCCGCGTTTTGTGTGCATGTACATATCAATAATTCTTCTCATAATCTGCATTTATCTCTTTACTTGTGTATAACCGATTTTCATAGAGTATTACCTCCCTTGCTTCTGTGTTGCAATATCTCTCGGTTTTCTCACTGCAGTATATCTGTTTATCGGTCTTATATCTTTGTGTTGAAAAAAGAGTTGCTCAGTAAGACTGTTGTTGGGTTGTGTTTTTTTTTTTGTTTGTTTAGGGTTTTTGTTGTTGTTTTTTGTTGTTGTTGTGTAATCCGGAATCTTTACCTCAATACGGTTTTATGAAATTGTTAACCCCTTCAAAGCCAGCGACCCATGAATGATCTCTTCTCAGCTATCGCAACTAGGTAAAGAAACAAATGCGGCCAGCAAGAGGTATAGATCCTCATGAGTCCCCGCGACAGCGGGCGCTCATGAGGATCTATGCCTCTTGCATTTGAGTTGTGTTCGCTATAAATCGACAGTGATGGATTATCTCGATGTCAAAACATTTGCGTTTCAGTGCTGTATCCATGAAAACCAAAATGCACAAAGCTGCATTGATAAATATATTGTTTGTCCTCAATTATATTGAATTATTTCAATACCGTGACGGTACTGGAAATAATCTTTCTGTAATCAGTGTTGTGCATGCCCTGGTGTTGTACATGTTAATGAATTTGAGGAAAAGCGTTCGAGCATTTTATTTGTGGATTGTTTTGTGTACTGCAAGTCTGGTCCTGTTTTGAAAAATGTCGGTCTTGGACTAGTCTTGGTCAATGCATTGGCTGTTCTCCAATAAAATTTCTGTGATTCATTGTGTGCTTTTAGTAACTCGGAATTTCTCTCTCTAGAATCCACAGGCGTGGGATGATCATTGTGAAATCGATCACTTCTGTACCAACCCGTGTTACAAGTCTTATTGATTTCACAAAGATCATCCTATGCCTGTACTAAAATCGTTTTCAACTTTTCATTTAAAGACAGTTACAAAATATATTCAATAGTATACACACACACACACACACACACACACACACACACACACACACACACAGAGAGAGAGAGAGAGAGAGAGAGAGAGAGAGAGAGAGAGAGAGAGAGAGAGAGAGAGAGAGAGAGAGAGAGAGAGAGAGAGAGATACAGTGTGTGTGTGTGAGAGAGACAGACAGAAAGAGACAGACAGAGACAAGATACAGAGAGAGAAAGTCTGATTTAAAAAAGTCTTCTTTCTACAAAATGTTTAATTTTTGCATTTAGTAGCTTGATTATTAATCAGGTTTTCATCATAAACAAAACAAAATAGATATCAAATTTACAAATTCAAAACAAAATACTCGTACGGATACCATCATTTTACAAACAAATAAAATCTTCCACGCCGATTGCAATGGATGTCGGTAATACAAACACGAAGTTGTAGGAAACTTTTCAGCACACGTAAACCACTCGCACTAAAACTGATAAAGTCTGTATATTTTTTGTTGTAAACTTGCACAGGTGAATTGGTTACACAACAAATAATACATTTTGTAGGCGTGTACTAGCACAGCCGAGGTCTCATATCTAATGTGTTCGAACAAGAAGTGGCTGAAATGTAAATCGACCATCATAGGTCAAGGGTAGTGCCAGATTCGCTCGCGAATTTGGCACTACCGCACTACCCTTGAACTATTGGGGTGTTTGTTCATCTCCCGCAGTTAGCGAAGGACGTAAAATGTGACAGACCTAAACATGGGTGGGACCGAAAAAAAAGTTGAATCATGAAGCGGGGGTCTTTGGAATATATATATATATATATATATATATATATATATATATTCCACGATATATATGTATTTAATCCGGAAATCCGGCTGTAGCCGAAAAAGTCCCACCCAAGCCTAAGCTATTCTTGATAGGCAATCGACACAAAAGCTGGATGTTTTAGAACCATAACAAATTTAATCAGAAGCAGATTCAGGCCAAAGGCACCCCGATCAAGCGCCTGCTGACGTAATGCATTTAATTATCCCATCAACACACGCTCGACGAATGCCTTACCTCTGGTAAGCACTTAGCGAAGTTCAAACGTAAATTTTTTTTTTTTAATGGTATGGTCAAATAATCCTGAGAAAAAAAACGAAGCGAACAAAACCTGAAAAATTCTGACGGTCACAACCACAGAACTGAGTGTACATTTTGAGGCCACAGCAAAATTATGCCCGACGTCGGCCGGATGGCCGTTTGCGCGTTGGGAAGACAGCAAATCCATTTTTTTGTAAAAAGCAAGATTTTTCGTTGCCTTCCACACGCACCGATACGATAAGTAGCGAAGTGTATTCTTGTTTGTTTACTTTATTAAAAAAAAAAAGGGTGTTCACCCGAAATATTAATACTAACTGCCTTTTCCAAGCGTGCTTTTTTCTTCGTTGGGTTCAGTGTTCTCTGCTTTTGACACGCTCGGGAGTCACGTTTTTGGTCAGGATATAATTTTGGGGAAGATTTTCTTTGTATTTTTCAATGAAAATCTCGCTTTTCACAAAACAAAACAAAAATTGACTTGCTGTCTTTTGCTTTCACGGGGCGCAATTGGTAAATCGCGTTACTAGACCAAGCTTTTTACAGCCACGATAATAATATGCCATTCACGTAGAGATTTTTACTGTCGTTGTAAATGAGCAATCTGCACAACCGGCCTGAGACACAACCAAGCAGGAATGTGAGGAAGGCTGCCTAGTAGGATGAGCACGTATAAATCAGTATTCGTCGTCTTAACCCTTTGGTTGTCGGTAGCGGTTTTGTCGCGGTGATTCCTGCAGCGCAGGAATCACCGCGACAAAACCGCTACCGACAGCCAAAGGGTTGTCACAACACATGAAAGTCCACTGCTTGTAACATGAATGCACCTGTAGACCTAAAAAAAGAAATGGAAATTTGGTAGGAGACCTCTCAAGGCTGCTTGCTAGCTGCTGAAAACAGACAGACAATACTGAACAGGTCAAGAGTAGCGCCGAATTCGCTAACCAAAGCTATTCTGGCACGACGCTTGGTCTGTAATAGTCCATCCATCTATTCAAAAAAGTATTTTTGGTCCCATATTTCAATCCATAAATATCTTCTATGCATAAAAATTTCATTCCGATTCAGAGCTTGTCATTAGCAGCATAATTAAAATTTTCAAACGCCAAATAGTTTTCAACACAAGCACTTGATAACAACTTGAATACCCAACAACCATTGTGTTCAGTGCTCAGTACAAGTAAACGGGAAGACATGCTATAAATGGACTAACCTAAAAGAAATCTCTAACAATTACATGCAACATGCTGCATAGTATGATGAGTTCACAATAATGAGCATCTGAACTCCCCAGTTTTAGCAAAAGAGCCGCAGCGTTAACGCCAGCAACAACAATCCACCAACCGCCTCACAGCCAAGCGGACAAAGATTGTGTTTATAAAATCTTAGTAAGTTCCACGCCACACAGTCGCAGCTGTCCAAAAAACGATGATACGAGGAGGAGTTTTAGCAAGATGAAAACGGGCTAACACCCCTTGAATCCTCCTCGATTCAACCGCGAGAGGCCTAGATCTCATGCGCCCCCGCAGTAGCGGGGGGCGCATGAGGATCTGCGCCTCTCGCGGTTGAATCGTGCTCGTTTTTTTTATCGGCAGTGATGAGGTTTACCCATTCTGCCCTGACGCCCTACAGAGGGAGATGGGTCGACCTGGTCGATCCATCTCCTGCAACTGGTGCAGTCACTAGATGACGCCTCCAAAATTTGGGAAATACGGCCGTCGGGTTGAATGAGTTAAAATATTGTTATTTATCATTCGTGGCTGGATGTGTTGCAGATGTAAAAACCGCGGTCATTTTTGTTTAACACACCAAAGACTGCACTCGCCGCAGTCCACCCGATACTCGCTCAACGACAGTCTGGAATTGGAATCCCAGGGTCAATTGATATTAGGCGGGAAAATGCTGGTCTTTGTTTATCACAGAGATAATTAGTACATACAGGTCAGTATTGGCAACAAATACAAAAGGCCGTCAAGAGACAATTCCATGCACACAGTTGTAAAAAGAAATAAAACACGCATTCTCCCCCACATTCAGATATCGGCAACAAATACAAACGGTTGTAAATGGACGGACAATTCCATGCACACTATGGAATAAAATACACACGCTTGAAAAAATAGACACATTCATATACATATACAGTGTTTACAAGCTGTACATAGACACAATCGTTTTACAATGGACACATTCATACACAAAAGCACATTCAATTAATAATACACACGATTGGAAAAAAATGGACATAATTTCACGACAAAAATTTCATTTGTTTGTAAAACAAGCAATTTGAAGGAAACAGATAATGCACATGTACAATTTTCTGTTTCTTCAAAATAAGTGATTTTACTTCTTTTTTTCTCTCTTCATGCACACAGCATATCTCATTGCAGCACACAAACACACTCACACACTGACAACGGTGTATAAAAATCGCTCATACTTCGCTCCTAGACTGCCGAGGGAATACAAATATTAACCCCCTTGGTTTAAAGCAAATGGAGTTAAAAAATTAACAATTCAATGCCGCAAGTTCTCGTGTGGGCCCGTTGCAAGGCTGGGCCACGAAGAACCATGAGAACAGTTCAGAAGACAATTAACAGAAGCACTCTCCCAGTGCACACAATGTCATCGGGCCGACGTCGCCCGAAGGCCTTTTGCTCATTGGGCTGTGAGGTTAATGCGATGTCTTGTGATGTGGATTGATCATACAATCAAACATGTAAAGGCGATACACTGTGAAAGACGCCTAACTATCTCCAGCTGAAGTGCGACGTGTCCTGTCCTACTCTTAAAACTCCCAGAACCAAAAGACTGCCATTCTGTACAATGAAAGTTATTCAGTTCTGGGAGTCAAAGAGTTAAAAGACCCGTGTCCTAGGCGATCACGTATTTTATGGAAGGCGTCCGCGAAAGCCCCGATTCTTTTTTTACTTCAGCGCCCACAAACGCTTTGTCTGCAACTGATCAAGGTAGACTGCTGTGACCAGCTTTCTTATATATCGGATGTCTGTGTATTTAAAATTAATGCAGGAGTTGATCTTGTATGGATGCGTCCATCTTTGGCCGGTCTGCTCCAATGAATCATCAGTATTTGAAATTACTGATGCTCAGCAATGAATAGTCTTTACTTCTAGTTCATGTGAATACTTGGAAAATACCCCACGATGTCCTCCTTTGACACGTTTGATATTAATTTTAGTTTGTCTCATTGTGTCTTTTAATCCCTTCAATGCCAGTGGACGCAGATTTAGTTTTTTTTAAATCATTGTAAATTCAAAGCCGTCAAAAGGAACCTGGAAACAAAGTGGCTTCAGCGAAAGGCATAGATCCTTATGAGCCCCGCGACTGCGGGGGCTCATGAGGATCTATGCCTCTTGCTGAAACCATATTATATCCAAGTTCCTTTGTGTGAGGATCTACGCAGATGGGTGGTGTTCACTTTTTCTCGGCAGTTCAAGGGGTCTATCACTTTTTTAACCGATCACAGCAACGTGCATTTCATCTTCTTCTTCCTCTTGCCTCGCTTCTTCAGCGCCTCCCTGGTGGCCGTTTCGAAGACCTCCCGGATGCCGTCCTTGGTCTTGGCCGAACACTCCACATAGGCTGCGGCTCCGATCCGCTCGGCCATGGCGCGCCCCTCTTCTAGCCGCACCGGCGACTGCTTCATGCGCTCCAGCTGCGCGCGTGTGGCCGGGTCGTTGCGCAGGTCCTTCTTGTTGCCCACGAGGATGATGGGCACGCTGGGGCAGAAGTGACGCACTTCTCGGTTCCACTTCTCGGGGATGTTTTCCAGGCTGTCCGGGCTGTCGATGGAGAAGCACATGAGAATGACGTGCGTCTTGGGGTAGGATAATGGCCGGAGTCGGTCATAGTCCTCCAGTCCCGCTGTGTCCCATAGAGCCAACTCAACCTGCAATAACGGAAGGTATGGGAAAGTTGAGAAACTAGTGTTACAATAGTGCTCTTAACATGCAACAAACAATATCGGTTAGTGAGTTAGGAGAGTTAACGCCGACCAGGCTACTAAGGCCATTTCACGCCGGCAAACACAAATTTTGGTAGAAACTACCAAGTGAGTAGGAAAAAAGCACTGTCAAGGGAGAGAATTGTGCATGATAGACCAATGGATAGATCTACTTTGGTCCAAGCACACAGACAAAAATATAGGAAAGAGGGGTGAGCAAAGTAAGTGACTGGAAGCAATGCATATGGAAGCCCCCCCCCCCACCCCCCACCCCCGCCCCCGCCCCCCACCTCCGAAGGGGGGCGTATCACATATCCCACTGTTCCAGCCCCTTGGTGCATGGAAATATAAATATAAGTCCCCCAAGTGGGGGTCCAGAAATTGAGCCGGTGTGGACAGCTGTTTCGGTCTTGGCGACCTCTTCAGCACACGATCAAGCAATACTGGAGGAAGAGAAGGAACTTTTGCCTACCTGCAAATAAGACCACATTTTAATGTGGATCATAGATCTACTTTAGTCCAAGGACCGGGAAAAAAAAATAGAAAAGAGGGGGTGAGCTAAGTAAGTGACTGGAAGCAATGCATATGGAAAAACTTCGGGGGGGGGGGGGGGGGGGGGGTAGCGTCCATATGAATTGCTTTTAGTCACTTACTTAGCTCACCGGCACCCCCTCTTTCCTATCTTTGTGTGTGTGTGTGTGTGTGTGTGTGTGTGTGTGTGTGTGTGTGTGTGTGTGTGTGTGTGCTTGGACCAAAGTAGATCTATGATCTATGTCCAGCATGCACAATTCCCTCCCTTGACAGTGCTTTTTCCTACTCACTTGGTAGTTTCTTCTCAATTACAAGCACTGGCAGTCAACCCTTTCGGTCACAAATTTTGGTTAAATTTTTGTAGGATATACAAGAAAGTGAAGGACATCCCCCCTCCTAACCGCCTAAAAATTCCTTTCGGTGCTCTCTCCCTCTCTCTCCCGCCGTCAGATGGCTTTTGTCGCATGCTCGGCGTTAAAACCCAGTAACTAATTCTCTCGCTCGCTCGCTCCCTTCCTCCCTCTCTCCCCCACGTTCCAAACCACAACTGTTTCCTCATGGCAGTCGTGCAGGTGTTAAAGTTCTTGTATGTTATGGTCCGTTAGTACAGCCAGAATATTGTCAATTATTCGAATTGTTCTAGTGCATTGATTTGTGACGCTGTACAAGGAAGTTCGAGTCTTTCTGGACACACGCTTCTACACTTCGAGGAAAAACCCTGATTCGCTGATAGATCCGTTATCAGAGACGTAATATGGAAGTCAGTTACCGACAGGCTTAAGTGTCATATTTCAAAGTTCAAACTTATCAACTTCTCTCTCTCTCTCTCTCTCTCTCTCTCTCTCTCTCTCTCTCTCTCTCTCTCTCTCGCTCTCTCTCTCTCTCTCGCGCGCGCGCGCGCTGATAAAGTTCTGTTTCAAGTAGCAAGAAAACTATTCAGAAAGGCTTCCTTGCCTAAACTGCTGACCATGAAAAGGGTTTCTTTTTCTTGTGTTTTCCCTGTGCCTAGTTACGATTCATTTTGTCAGCAAATGCTATTACACCATCACACCATATTTACCTGTTTTCCGCCAACTTCAATGTCTGCCACGTAGTTCGCAAAGACTGTGGGCACGTAGACTTCAGGGAACTGGTCCTTGCTGAAAACGATGAGGAGACATGTCTTGCCACACGCTCCGTCACCCACAATCACCAGCTTCTTACGGATGGACGTCATCTTTAACGGTCACCTCCCTCCCGCGAGGTCTGGATGTTCAATACTGAAACACGTACACGTTATAGGTATTAACCCCTTCACTGCCGACCAAACTTGAACACTACTCAACTGCAAGAGGTATAGATCCTCATGAGCCCCCGCAGTCGCGGGGGCTCATGAGGATCTATGCCTCTTGCTGGACCCACTTTGCATCCATGTTCCTAAAGGGACCAACGCATTCACTTTGCCAATTTTAAAGGGGCACTCCTGACCTTTTTTAATGCTTTAGTTCGCAAAAAGCTTCTACTGGGATTCAGTATACACACCCACTTAGACAGTGACCACCCTATTTTCCCACCAAATGCTTTCTTTCGTCCGTTCAAAGCGAAAAGAGGCCACCGGAATCTTGTGACGGGACCCCGTGAAAAGATTGCTTCTGATAGGCGATGGTAGCTGACGTCATAACTATTCTATACGACCTTAGGTCATCTGCATAATTATAACCAATCAGAGACAAGATGGCGGATGAACCAGCGAAGAAAAAAAGAAAGTATCAGTCGACTCGCGCCGGACGACAATGACAGAATCGGAATTGAAGAGAAGAAAGAGAAAGAGAGACAAGATACCCCTAAGTAGAATTGACATCGGACAAGGGAATACAGAGCTTGGCTTGACCGCCCATCCGGAATTTGTCGCTTTCCTGCTATGAAAATCAGTAAGTAATCCGGCTACGGTCTTTGTCGATCTTCCTATTGTTCCGCGAGCGCTAGTGATTTTCAGAATTCATGATCTTCAGTAGAATTTATCTCTTACTGATTTTAAACCTGTTTTATTATAAAATTACGAGCTAGTTCATCAGATTTTATGCTGCAAGGATCTGAAAACTACCGTGTGTGTCAAAATTGCGGCACTGGCATCGCTGGTCGTGACACGTTGTTGCCTGTGCGGGTTCTCATTGACTCGATTCACAGAGGTAGTGTTTCTGCTGCGATGGTGCATTTGTCGTTTCCAGAGATGCTTTCAGTTACGTAGACTTCGATGTGTGAGATGTGAAATTGCAGTGCAAAAAGTGGGTATAAATACCACTGTTCTGTTTCGTGTTCCGAGGGATAAAGGATCAAAGGTCAAACTAGGCACCGTGGACGCTGGCTCAGTCGCTTGGCGCGGAGACCGAGTCGAACAAGCCACGCCCCCAGCACGATCGTTACTAGCAGCAGGTCAAGCGGAAGCCGCATTGATTTTGACAGGAAAGCGAGTATGGAAGGTTTATTTTACATTCTGGTCGAAAATTATGTCAAAGGGATGCCTGATAACATCAGTACATGTGTACACTGACACGTGTGTACACCACACCGATGACCTCGTCTGCAGTATTGACCGGGTTCTGCCTTGTGACGTAGGCTAGTAAATATGCACAAATTCAAAACGAGGCCAATGCAGACGATAATCTGCGCTCTCGGGTACAAAAACAACACACCCACCAAACGATGAATTTTGACATTTAGCATTGTATTTACATCATAAAGCTCTAGGTTAGTACACAAACGACCCCTGCATAATACTGTCAGCAGTATCTGTTGCAGCCAGTTTTCTGACTGTGTTGAGACGCTTGATCCTGGGGAAAATAACTTTAACAAAGGTGCAAGAGAGCTCTGTCGAACACTCCTATAGGTTTTCATTTCTTAATGACTGTTGAAAATTAAGTTTCACTATTACGATTCAGCCCTTACACACTGTACCACAAAATAGTTGACTGACCCTGAAAGTTGAAGGGTGGACTCGTCCCATCGCTTAACCATTCTAGCACCACCCTCTAACTATCTTGATCGATTTTTCTATCTCTTGAACTGTTAAGTATAGTCTTTAGCGAACAAGCTATTCTGGCAACACTCTTGAACTATGATGATTGACCTATTTTCTGAAATGTAGTGCAGTCCTTAGAGCGCAACTCTGCCAATGTCGATCTTACGCACGGCTTTACGTGTTAACTGGTGAATTAATAGCATCCTCACATTTAAACAAACAAAACAAAAAAATAAATAAATATGCACAAATCAACAAATCATAACAGTTTGAGGAAACAATAGTAAACGAAGAGAAAGAGAGAAAAATACCACGCTGATTGGCCTAGTTATGCAGCATTAACTCATTCGCGGCCAGCCGCATCTTTACTAATATGCCGCGCATTCGGATGCGACTCGGGTCGCGACTGAATGAGTTAAGAAAGCTCCGTAATCTGATTTGCTAAATGCATGCTTTGATTGTGGACAATTTATGAGTAGCAACTACTAGTCCAGCAGCTTTTCGCAATTTCTGCAGACTAAGTAGTTCGTCAAAAGAGTAACAATGGTTTGCAGGTACGAAACGAAAGTACTAATGCCATATAGTTTATGCATGGCAACAATATTTGTCCTTAGGATGGAGACATTTTTGTAGAAGTGTTTTTCGAAAGCTATTTTTCGATGTGAGGGAACCAGTCCTCGTACACCGCCCGGATAAGGTGCAAGACATTTTTTGTGCATAACATTGAAAATTTCAAGCATACAAGTTACAAGTTTATTCCAGTGAGTAAATTAAAATCATCAGCAAGTAAACATGCATACATATATACGATAAAATAAGTTTAAAAGTATTATTTTTAATGCGGTAAGCATAGTCGCGTCGCTAGTTTCAAAATGGCGGTCAGCGAGAAGCCTTCTAAAGAAGTCAATCAGACGCGCACGGTTGATGAAGCTTTACTTTGCTCCTGAATTGAAACAGAGGTTATTTTCGATTTGAACATCTTATCAACGTCAAATACGTTATTTTTCATGGTCTTGAAAACAGCCTTTTCCATAGAACTCGGTCTTTTGTGGGAGGAAAGCATATCGAAAGTAAACTCCCTTTGTGCATGTTGTGCAATGTGTCTGCCGACCATCTTCAACATTCTTTGGCCGGATACAACATGCATGTTGTTCGTCTGTTTTTCAGCCTAACGGCTCTAAGTGCAGGTCTGCTCTTTTTTTAAATTTATTTTATTAGTGGAGATGGGATTTTTAACTGGTCAAGCACACTCGTGTCCGACTGGTCTTAAGCACAAGCCAGGCAGAGTGAAATCCATCTCCGAACCGTTTCCATCAAAATCACCATGTTCAGCTAAACACCTAAATATAAAATTTTAGTTTTTGCAACCAATTCAACCAATCCGCACTCAAGTACTCACAAGGACTCTTATGATTAAGCTTTATCAGGACTGCATGAGACACAATACAGATAGTAGCCCTCTCTATTATATTACATGTTTTATTTATTTATTTTTTATTGATTCATGTATGTATTCACTTACATATTTATTTATTATTTATCCTTTTAATTATGGATGGAAGGAATTCCTTGATGCACATGATCACTATAGTGGTATGGTAGTGGTCACCAAGGAGAGGAAATTTGTTTTCAATATGCATACATCTGTGCATATTCATAATCTATCCTTTACTTAACATGCATATTTATAGGTCCCAGGTATCCCCAACTTATTTTATTAATTTATTATTTTTTTTGTTTGTTTGTTTATTTGTTTGTGATGTATGTTTGCACATACACATCAGCATAAAATGATTGATTGTACATTGTTTAACGTCCCGACAGCAACAAGACTTTCTCAGGACGTGCCTGCACTACTTGTGAAAAAACCCAAACTAAACAGAATATTGAATATATGTCGCCAGCTGGTCTAATACACTAAATAAACCTAACTAGACCCTTTAGCAACACACATCCAGTATCAAGAGCTACAAGCAGTGCAGACAGTAGGAAGAGTTTAAAAAAGGTAAATACTGGTGAATGTACCAAGGGTAGACAGAAACACACGCCCCTGAATAGAGGGGAAAACCCACCCTGTGGGGCTGACCAAGGTCACCCTGGGAACTAAAAAGTAGTTAACCCCGCCCAAGTCCCCCATGGTAGACCTGGGTGGGGGACATCAGCATACAAGATGAGAACATACATATATACACATATATGATGTGAACATAACATGTACACATATGGTAATAGGTGCATACCACCCGCTCCCCACCCCACATACAAAACCACAGGACAAACATCTGTGCATGTTCATAATATATCCTTTACTTGGTATTCATATGTCCTAGTTATTTAAATTTATTATTTATTTTTATTTGTTTGAAAAGTAGGTTTTGTTCATATGCTGATGTTCACATACACATATATGGTAATACTGCCCACTCCCAACCCCACTCCACAACCAGAGAACACCCACCAAACGACACTTACATCTGTGCATGTTCATAATCTATCCTTTACTGAGCATTCATATGTCCCAGGTATCTTGACTTACTTTATCTTTTTTTATTTAAACGCCATGAGATTTCATTGGTCGCCTGCTCGACATTAAACCCAAATAAGTATATATTTAAATTATTTATTTATTTTGTTTGCTTGTAATGAAGGTTTTGTACATACACATCAGCAAACAATGGTTGATTGATTGCACATTGCTTAACGTCCCGACAGCAACAAGGCTTTCTCAGGACGTGCCTGCACTGCTTGTGAAAAAAAAAAAACTAAACAGAAAATTGAATGTATGTCGCCAGCCGGTCAAATACGTTAAATAAACCTACAACATGGGGCCTAAATAAAGCTAAGACTGTCTAGCAACACACATCCAACATCAAGAGCTACAGGCAGTGCAGACAGTTGGGAGAGTTTTAAAAAGACAAATACAGGTGAATGGACCAAGGGTAGACAGAAACACATGCCCCAGAATAGAAAGGAAACCCACCCTGTGGGGCTGACCAGGGTGACCCTGGGAACTAAAAAGTACCTAACCCCACCCAAGTCCCCCAGGGCAGACCCGGGTGGGGGCATCAGCAAACAAGAAAATATACACATATATAGATGGTAATAGGTGCCATACTGCCTGCTCCCAACCCTTACCTAAATACACACATAAAACCGCAGAACACCTACCAAAAGAAGGTTAGTTAGTTAGTTATTTGGGTTTAACGCCGAGCAGGCGACTAAGGCCATCTCACGGCGGGATGGGTAAAAATCTGGTCATCCAGACTAAAAGCAAGGTCTTAAGACAAGATGTAAATATAGATTAAAAATCTCAGGCTAAAATGTCGCACATGTCTGGAAAAGAAACGTCTACAGACTCTCAAAAAGGGCAAATAAAAAAATTCACATAGTCTATGAATGCTCAGATCTTGTTAAAAATATTGCATTCTCTCAAAAAATTGAAGATTTTGTCCGGGGGAACATCCCGGAACAAAACCTTCAAGGAGTCTGCTGTGAAGTGTTTATATCTGGTGTCAATTAGGTCAGCACAATACAGCAAAAAGTGTCGAACAGAAAACTGCTCATCGCAGGCAAAACACCATGGACGCTCATCCTGTTTAAGTAAGTAAGAGTGCGTAACATATGTGTGCCCGATGTGGAGCCGAGCAAGGACAGTCTCCTCACGGCGGCTGCCGCAGCGGAAAGGTAGACTGTCAGACAACTTAGGAAGAGCTTCATGAAGCTTGTTCCCTTCCTCTTTGTCCCACTCGGACTGCCACTCGCGGGCTATGTACGCACTAATAACAGGTTTAAAATCACTATAGACAGTCTGTGTGTCAGGGACAGGGTCACTGCGTGCACTGTTGGCAGCAGAATCTGCGATTCTGTTGCCTTCGATGCCCACATGGCCTGGGACCCAAATAAAAATGATGTCATAATATTCCTTCATCAAGTCCGCGTAGAGCTCTCTAATCTGCACCAGCAGTGGATGGTCTGTTCCCGCGCCCTGAAGGGCCTGCAGGGCAGAAAGAGAGTCAGACAGAATCAGGAAGTTCCTTTCCCGAGACTGATAGGCATGCTTGAGTGCTAGCAGAATGGCCTGCAGTTCTGCACTAAATACAGAGGAATGGTCAGGGAGACGGAGCTTAAATGGGCGTCTAGGATGGCGAGAGGACACTGCAGCCGCAGCCACTCTTCCATCCT
This sequence comes from Semisulcospira habei, assembly GCA_036245525.1. NCBI lineage: Eukaryota > Metazoa > Mollusca > Gastropoda > Semisulcospiridae > Semisulcospira > Semisulcospira habei. Next base: position 187,684,970 of record BTPG01000003.1, read on the forward strand.
CAGACTTGGACCCATCCGTATAAAGACGACAATAGCCAGGAAAAATTGAAAGGAGTTCATTGAGGCTCTGTTGGTATATGGCTGGTGGAGTACAATCCTTCTTGAGGGCAGTCAAGTCCAGCAAGATGTCAGGAACTGGTAGTAGCCAGGGTGGAGTGACGTGTTGCAGAGATTCCGAAACTTTGTCCAGGTCCACTCCGGCCGCCTGCAGATGAGGTCGGACACGGAAGGAAAGTGGACGGACAGCTCCCGGATGGGCATCGTAAATCTCTGCAAACGACGGGTTAAAAACACAATCATAGGCAGGATTTTCTGGATGGGCCTTCAGCTTCAGAACGTAGCTGAGCATGAGGCGGATGCGGCGGAGCCTGAGAGAAGGCTCCCCTGCCTCTGCATACAGACTAGGAACTGGAGATGTCCTGAAGGCTCCCAGACATATGCGCAGACCTTGATGGTGAATTGTGTTCAGACGCTGCAGAACAGACTTGGAAGCCGAGCCATATACCACAGAGCCGTAATCCAGTTTGGACCGAACAAGGGCCCGGTACAGTCGAAGTAAGACGATGCGGTCTGCACCCCAGTCAGTACGACCAACGACACGAAGAATGTCGAGGGCCTTCCGACAAGAGGTTCTAAGGTAGTTAACATGGTTGCAGAAGGTCAATCTTTTGTCAAAGATGACCCCCAAAAACTTAGCCTCTTCAGCCACCTTAATTGGCACTCCAGCAATGCTCAGGCTAGGTTCTGGAAAAAATTTCGTCTGGTTAGTAAAATGCACACAGACTGTCTTGGAGGGCGAGAATCTGAATCCATTGAGAGACACCCACCCCTGGATGCGATCAACGCACAGCTGCAAGCGCCTCTCAAGGGACGCAAGTCCTCGACCTCGTGCACACAAAGCAAAGTCGTCCACAAACAAAGAGCATTCAGAATCATCCTTGACGGCCTTTACAATGTTATTTATTTTAATGCTAAATAAAACAGGAGATAGAATACTGCCCTGCGGGACACCCATCTCCTGTTCAAATGAGTCGGAGAGGGTGGAGCCCACACGGACATGGAACGACCTGTTGGACAAAAAATTGTGAATAAAAACGGGCGATGCCCTTTAAAACCCATGTCCGACAAATCAGACATTATACCATGCTTCCAGGTAGTGTCATATGCCTTTTCAAGATCAAAGAAAATTGCATAGACATGCTGCTTGTTGACAAAAGCATCTCGGATAAAAGACTCAAAGCGGACTAGATGGTCAGTTGTACTACGGAAGCGCCGGAAACCGCACTGGAGGTCTGTGATGAGACCCTGTGACTCAAGATGCCACACCAGTCGGGCGTTGACCAAGCGTTCCATAGTTTTACATAAACATGATGTCAAAGCTATTGGCCGGTAGTTGCCCGGGTCGGAAGGATCCTTGCCCGGCTTGGGAATTGGCACAACCACAGCCTGGCGCCAAGATGGCGGAAAATGACCGGTTATCCAGATATGGTTAAAGGCCTTGAGAAGTACAAGGAGTGAATCCTCAGGCAGATGTGTTATGAGCTGATAATGGATGGTATCTAATCCAGCAGCAGAGTCAGTACATTTCTGCATGGCTTGCTGCAATTCTGAAAACGTAAAAGGGGCATTATAGTCTTCCAAGTTATCCGATATAAAATCACAAGCACAAGATTCTCGCTTCTCCTTCTCTCTCTGGAAGAAAGGTGAATAATGCTCTGTTGAAGAATTATGGGCAATGGTGGAGGCAAGCAAATTGGCCACAGCCTTTTTATCTGTGACCAAACTGGCACCATCTCTAAGATGGCCGACAGAAGCCGAGCCACCCCTGCCCCTAATTCTTCGAACAGCCTTCCAGACTTTTTGGGACGGAGTCCTAGAAGATAAAGATGAGACGAAGCGTCTCCAGGAAGCACGGCGTTCACGTTTAAAAATATAACGGGCTTTCGCCCGCTGTCTTTTAAAGGTTAAAATATTTGCTTGCGACGGATTACGAAATGCACGTCGCTGAGCAGATTTGCGCATTGTTTGGGCCTTGCGGCACTCTTCATTGAACCATGGTACTCTCGGCTTCCGAGGGAGTGATGTGGAAGTTCTAGGGATGGTTTCACCTGCAACCTCCAACAAAATAGAAGTAAAACAAGAAACAGGTTCTTCAGCTGACATGACCACCTCCTCTGTAAGACGAGACTGACAGAGAGAGGCAAACAGAGACCAGTTAGCTTTCTTGAGATTCCAGCGCCCCACCGGCGAATCCTCCTCACAGCTGACCGATGACAGGACTACTGGGAAGTGGTCACTACCACACAGGTCGTCGTGAACCTTCCAGTCAAAGTCCAGCATGAGAGAAGGATCACACACAGTGAGGTCTAGAACAGAACTAGATCCGGAACCTGAGTTAGAGTATGTAGGTGAGCCATCGTTAAAGACACATAGGTTAAGTTGAGAAAAAACATCTTCTAACATCTGACCTCTGCCATCATAGTGGTCACTACCCCAAAGGTGAGCATGACCGTTAAAATCCCCCATGAGAATAAAGGGAGGGGGCAGTTGATCTACTAAGTGAAAAATATCATTGCTACAGACCCGCAGTGATGGTGGCAGGTAAATACTGCATATGGTTATGGTCTCTTTTAAGGTAACCCGAGCAGCGACAGCCTGAAGACAGGTGTCGATGCTAACGGGGCTACATAAAATTTGGCTACTAATGAGAAGAGCCGCTCCACCCGAGCGCCTCTCCGAATCAGAGCCTTTATGTATAACATTAAAACCATTAAAAGACACAGGGTCAGAAGTCTTCAGGTAAGTCTCCTGAAGAGATATGACTGAGGGGTTATAGAACTTGACTAAAAGACGTAATTCCTCAAAATTAGCTCGAAAACCACGACAATTCCACTGAAGCAAAGAGTCCATGATTAAGTCTGATCTGGGGGTAAGGAGTTTTTCCCCCCTTTTTCCTTTACCTTGGAAGGAGTTGAAGAAACAGAGGGGGGCCGGCTCCCGGGCCTCCTCTGGTTCTTCGGAGAGGAAGGGGGTGGAGCTGCCGCAGCATCAGCAACAACAACTTCCACTCCCTCCATCCGCTCCTCCAGTGCAGCATATTTGTTTTGAAGGGGCACATCTGTGTTCCCCTTCTGGGCCCGTGCGCACAGCGGTCCCATAGATTTCTTAGACTTCTGGTCCTGGGCAGCGTTCCTGCCGCTAGAGTTAGCGGCCTTAGAAGGCTGACCAGAGCCAGAAGCCTTTGGAGTTGACTGACTAACAGGTTTGGGTGGGGGCTGAGGCTTAGGGGCAACAGAAGGCGGCACAACCGGACCGGCAGTGTCCGCCTTCTGCGTTCCCTGGCTCCTTGTCACCACCGGAGGAGGGTTACTCTCCAGGGGCGAGATGAGCCGAGGCTCCGCCCCCAACCAAGAAGTTGGGGTCTGACATGAAAAGTCTTTGGTGGGGCGCTTGCCTGCCACCGCTGCACTAAAAGTATACACTGAGGTGTTAGAGGTTGGGGCAGCCGCAGCTGCACCAGGGCCTTCAACCAGTTTTTTGGCATCCAGAAAGGACAGCCCCTTCTCCACACGCACCTGCTGAATCTTGCACTCGGATATCCAACGAGGGCATTTCTTATCCGAAGCCATATGCGCCCCCTGGCAATTCACACACAGGTGCAGACTCAGCAGAGTGTCCGGGCCTAGTGCAACGGGCGCATGAAGCCTCTGCCTGACGGCATGTATTCTGCCCATGGCCATACTTTTGGCACTTAAAGCACCGGAGGGGAAGAGGGACGTACTTTTTCACTCTCAGGGAGTAGTAACCTCCCCAGATGGTAGTAGGAGGGGTGGGGGTGCCAAACGTCAGGATGATGGTAGGATCTCCCCACCACCTCGCTTGGAAGCGAAGCGCCTGACGCAAGTCACCCCCTGAGACTTAAGGTTCCTTACAAGTTCATCTTCTGACAGTTCTGCCAAAGCTTGATCTTTGATTACGCCTCTTGACGAATTCATAGTTTTGTGGGGTGTGACTTCCACAGGAGTGTCTCCGATGGAAGAGAGCCCCAGTAGCCCGCTGGAGTGTGCGGGAGTACGGCACTCCACCAGCAAGTCACCAGACCTGAGGCGCTGGGCGTCAGGCCTGCCAACACGGCTCCTGAGGGTCTCCCCCACCAGAAAAGGATGCAGCTTGGTAACTGGTTTCTCCTTCACCTTGCTATGGACAATGAGGAAGCGAGGCCATACGGCCGACGCCTGAGGCGTCGCTTCCTCACAGTCTGAATCACTGTCATGTGCAATGTCGGTGTCTATGCGCCGTTTCTGTGCTAGTTTTGGTTTTTTGGTTTTATCCATATTATATTAGTAGAGATATTCATCCCCCGGGGGTCCCCGCCCGCCACCGAGCCCAACAAGGGAAAGTGCAACTGTCGGCGGGTCTCCAGCCGACGCACAATGGAGACTGCCCGAAAGATATACTCAAGGGGGTAAGCCCGATTGAACCGTTTGAGCCACCGCCTTCTATCACACCGTTGAATGCAGGGGAATACTGGCGTAAAGCACCTAATCAGCAGCAGAAGCTATAGCATGGTGCTCCGTATAGCAACCCGCATGTCAACAGTGGGATAGGGCTCAACGTGACAAGAGCCGATTGACTAGGCCGGTACGACTAGCCTCCCGTTTAGGTAGAAGTCAAGGCCGAAGTGGAGTGTTGGCACCAGTGAGCCGCAGCCCAAAGGGAACCTCAGCCACCAGGATCCTCTTCTCCCCCGACACGGGTCTCCAAGCACGGCAAACACTTGGGATCCAAAGGACCAAAAAGTCACGAGTATTTTTAAGGACCAATCCAACATGGTACGACCTAGGTTAGCACAGCTCCTTAAAAACCGGACCAGTGAAAAGGCTGAACAACATATCTGCTGACATCAAGTCCTAATCCTGGACAAAGATGGCACCCGTCCGCTAGCCCACTCAGTCAGGGACTGAGCGGACTACCCACCTACGCCACGTGGAGGCCGGTGCCGGGTAGGCCCAAAAGAAGGACATACACATCTGTGTATGTTCATAATTTTTAATCTATCCTTTACCTAGCATGCATATGTCCCAGGTACCTTAGACTTACTTTATCTTATTTATTTAAATTATTTATTTATTTTGTTTGTTTGTTTTGTTTTGTTTGTTTGTAATGTAGGTTTTGTACATACACATCAGCATACAGCTCAAGAACATACACCATGGTGCCCCTGTGCATGTGGCCACCAGTACTATTCTGTCAGATCTGTCACACCCAGCCAATCATCTCTTCGAGCTTCTGCCCTCTGGCCGGCGGTTTCGTGCTTTTAAAGCCAGAACCTCTCGATTCAGATGCAATTTTTTTCAAGAAGCCGTCCTCAATACATCACCATGCACGGAACAACGTGATTCCATGATTTGTGACATATGACTGATTTGTGTTTAATATTGTGTTTATCTATCTTTTAGTGCTGTATATAGGATGATCGCCAACTAAGTGTATGACATGATGAATGCCCTACAAGTGAAGACATATTTTGCTGTCGCCATGCCACACAAAAATCCTTGTAACGTTTTACTTGGTGAATAAATGTCTTATGTCTTATACACGTACATGGTAATAGGTGCAGTATCACTCGCTCCCAACCCCAATCCAGTTAGACACACAAAACCGCAGAACATCCACCAATGTACATCTGTGCATGATCATAATCTATACTTTACTTAGCATTCTTATGTCCCAGGTATCTTTGACTTACTTTATCTTATTTATTTAACTGCCATGAGATGGCCGCAGTCTACCGCGCGGCGTTAAACCCAAATAACTATTTATTAAAATTATTAATTTATGTTTGTTTGTAATGAAGGTTTTGTACATACACAGTAATAGGTGCCATACCGCCCCACTTTCAACCCCAGCCCACATACAAAACCACAGAATACCCACAAAAGACATGCACAATTGTATACTGATGGGCATTAGTGGACTGTAAAATCTATATATAGAGACTTCAGGTTAAGCAAGTGGCTTGTATTGACTGCCTGTATTTTAGCTGCCCACCTACAAATTTCATGTGTCCAGTTAACCACACTGCACATGCAGCCATCAATTCTGTGAAAAGTACTGTTGGCCTCATGCACAGGGGCACCAAAACTTAGAGATAAGGCCACACCTGATAACAATAACAGTACTAATAATAATATGCCTACTCAGCCACTAGTTCTGTAAACAGCACCTTTGTAAACAGTACCAGTGGCCAAATGCACACATACATCATGGATGTTGCTACCACTGATCACTTCAAACAATAGGCTGCCCAGTTCACATTTTGATACCGTGAACTAGCCTGCACATGCAGTCATCAGTTCTGTAAATAGTACTGGTGGCCACATGCACAGGGTCACCAAACTTAAAGGTGAGGCCAAAACTGCCACCTCAAACAAAACCAAACGCTACCTACACACACATATCAATGATACAGTCAACCTCTGTGTGCGTTAGGGGGAACACGCATAAAGTATGTGACTGTAAATCTTACAGAGAAATGTCAAAACCAGTAAGAAGATAATGTAACAGCAACAAGTACATGTATTTTGTAAACCACTCAAAACATGACAACTCATCGAGTCTAATGGTGTTATGAATGGGTGATGGAAACACTGAAAGAAATAGTACGTGTACATTATAAAGTATGTGCCTCCTTTCCCCCCCCCCCCCCCCCCCGCCCCCCTCCCATAACTAGCTGTTTATCATAAAACATAGATATCTCATTCATTTGATCACTTGACTGATTTATTAAATCATCTCTGTGTCACCTTTCTCCGTTTTCTTTCTCGTTTTAATCCCAATATGTCAGTGCTAATGTCAGCTGCTAAGAATCCTTGCAGCGAACTGCAAATGTCTATATGCAGACAAACTGCAAATAACACAGCAGCAAAATAAGTTCCTCTTTTGTGCAGTAGGCTACTGCTAGCAAGATAGGGTTCAATTTTAAACAAAGCACTGCATGAACTTCCAAGCGTGTTCACATTGTGCTGTGTATTTTTTTTTTTCAGTGTGAAGTGTACTGTACCATCAGTGATCACTGAGACTGCAAAATTGGCACTGGCAGTGATCGCACATCACAACATAGCTTGTCAGTGCAACTGATTAAAATAAATGTTACTGCTGCATAAAATAATTAATCAAGTTCCGAAACTTTGCTCAGCCATGACAGTTAAAACCAAGTGGTGTGGCACTCTTTTTCTTTTACAGAATGCAGCATAGGTTTTGAAGATAGCGTTTGTGTTGTGGGTTACGTTTTGTTTTGGTGCTGTGTTGTCGAAATGAAACGGGCAAAGCGATGGTAAAGTGAATGGAAATAAACGTGACAAACCTTTATCAAGCCGTAAAAATGCACACAGCAACTCGACACGTTTGCTTTTTTTTTAAACAAACAAGCTTATGTAGAACAAATAAAAAACGAGCCCGTCGGCACACAGAAATTCACGTCCGCAGAGGTCGTGGCATCACGTGATGTTTTGATCACGTGATTTTGGGATACCTTATTGTTGCGAAACGATATTAATTTTGCGTTCAAGGCAAGCGTTTTCGTAATTGTTTCTTCTCTTAATATATCTAAGTGTGAAAATATTACTTTAAAAAATGAAATCCTTTTAAGTGACATATAGTGCATACTACCACTGAATACAGGAACAATGAGACCCGTGTAAACTACTGATCCCCTGTAAACATGGCCGCGAAGGTCCTGGTTTCGTCTGCAGCCATACTGGAAACAAAATGTGCTACAGAAAAATGTCTCCATCCTCCGGCGGTTTAAAACGAGTGCGCACTGCTTTTATTCATACTAGACTTCATTTTGATATACCCAAACCTTTGTTACTCTCTAGAAAATCACTATCTCGTAAACGGCTGATCGTCTATGCGAAGGGCAGCTGCTAGACTATACAGTCACACGCAATTAAAGAAAGTAAGCCGATTACTGCATTATGTATTACACACGTCCTTTACACAGTGCGCAAAAGGCCATCGGGCCTAAGTCGACCGTATTGGGCCCGCGCACGACAGTGCGGCGCGAGCCCACTGCGGTCGACTTCGACCCGATGGCCTTTTGCGCACTGAGTAGCAGGTTTCGATCCTTCTGACTCTGGGCGAAACACATTCGCGTCATGTATAAGTGCATGCACAATTCAATGTCAACAATCACAGAGATAGCATTTCATCTACAATTCCGATAACCAGCATGCGTTAACCCCCTTGTCAATGTGCATGCTGGTACTGGTACTGTTCATACGGGTGGCTGCATGCACAAGGGGTTAAAGAACTATCACATTTTCAAACCGAAGCAAAACATGTCTGGGCAGATCTATATAATTATGTGTTTGTGGTAAATGGACCGAGCTTCCCGTTAATCACTACTGTAAGTGTAAGCCTACACTGGTCGACTCCCTCGACCCGCTCCCGCCGATCGGCGGTAGAGATATTTAGGAAGACAACCAATGTGCTAATGGCGATGAGTCAGGCGCCCGTGCCACAATCTCGGACAGTGTATTTCACCTTTGTTCTAAACGGACGAGCAAACGAAATGCGACTATTTTTGGAATCATCGGCAACACTGAAGTGTTTCCGATGATTAAAAAAATGTCGCATTTCTTTGCTCGTCAGTATATTTGATTTGCATGCAACACAGTTTAAAACTCAATTATATCAAGCAAGTGGTGTGGGATATCGGTCAGGCTTGAGGCGCCCAGTGTAAGTGCTGTGCACAGGCTGAATCAACACACTCACTGCAGAGACCGGTCTTTAAATATTTTTTTCATACTGGCGCGAAGTTCAGTGAAGTGGTATGATGTTAGTGTGTTAGGGTCTACTATTAGTAGTGTGGGTGTTTGGGTGCGTGTATGTGTGTCTGTGTGTGTATGTGTGTGTGTGTCCGTGTGTGTGTGTCTGTGTGTGTGTGTGTGTGTGTGTGTGTGTGTGTGTGTGTGTGTGTGTGTGTGTGTGTGTGTGTGTGTGTGTGTGTGTGTGTGTGTGTGTGTGTGTGTGTGTGTGTGTCTGTGTGTGTCTGTGTCTATGTCTGTGTCGGTGTTAGAGTGTGTGGGTGTGCGTGCGTGCGTGTGTGTATGCATATGGTGTGTGTGCCTGCGTGCGTGTGTGTATGTGTCTCGCATTGACAACTAAACGCTAATTTTTCTTCTCTGTTTTCGGTTTTGTCCACATTGTTTACGTGAACTTGTTCTGAGAAAACCAGATATGCATAATAATAAACTAGTCTGCAAAATGCATACATTGTATATTTCTGCGCTCAGTTTCGTTTCCGACTGCATGCACGACTCCGTTCAGCTGAATACTATACTGGATGTTTTCGTACCATACAAAATCACCACTATCTCAAGACGTGAAGTGACAGGTAAACAGGCCTGGTTTTTGTAATGCTTTCGAGACGTGCTGCATTCGGATAGGCGGCTTTATGCGGCCGGCTTTATGATACGCGGTTTTATCTCATTCTATCCCAGACACACCACAGCAAGATATGGATCGACCATGATAGTCCAAGGGTGATGCCAGAATAGCTTGGCGCCTATGGGCGCCAAGCTATTCTGGCATCACCCTTAAACTATCATGGTCGATCTGTGTCCTGCACTGCACTGCAGTCTTCAGAGGACAACGGCAAACTTTGGAGATTTCGGTCCTGGGGTACAAAAAGTTAAGCCAGCTTTATGCTGCGTATCCGAATGCAGCATGTCTCGAATGAGATACAGACCTTTGTAAATGCAGTGCCAATGAATCATTGGACCAGAAAATGCGTTTATTTTGATTGTGTCATATAGTGAGGCAAGTGTCATATGAACAAGGGTTCACTAGTTACAGCAAAGGTGATGTACAGCATATACAGTATGTCCCTGTGTATGATAAGGACAGTAAGTCCATTTCTGTGAAAAGCAAGATTTCATCGTATTGCAATGAAAGTCTCGCTTTTCACGAAATGGACTTGCTGGCTTTCGTCTTCAAGGGCCAGATTTAAAATTTTAAAAAAAGTATCTTCGGTTATCGGTACGATAACCAGACCAGAGCAGAACAGACCAACCAAACAAACTGTGTGTCAGCGAAAGAAATCCAGAACTTGAAACGCATGGTGCAGACGAATACAGAATTTTCAAGTTCTGGATTTCTTTCGCTGCAGACATTGACACAATGTGCTTGGTTTGGTCTGCTCTGCTCTGCTCTGGTCTGTTTTAGTCTGGTCTGGATTGGTCTGGTTTTGGTTTGTTTTGGTTGCTTTGCTTTGCTTTGCTTAACATTTATTTGCTTTTATTTCTTGGCTGGTCAGTTGGTCGGCTGGTCGTTTATTTGCTCGTTTAATTGTTTCTTGGTTGTCTTATTGGTTGGTTGTTTGGTTGGTTGGTTTGCTGGCTGGCTGGTGGGTTGGTTGGTTGGTTGGTTGGTTGGTTGGTTGGTTGGTTGGTTGGTCGGTCGGTTGGTTGGTTGATTGGTTGGTTGGATGGATGGGTAGTTGGTTGGTTGGTTGGTTAGTTGTCTGTCTGGCTGGCTGGTTGTTTGGCTGGTAGTTTTGTTGTTGGTTGACTGAACTGTGAAATGGTTTGTTGTTTTACTGACAAGCCGCACAGGTGCTTGTTTGTTTAATCACGGGCACCTTACCTTCTTAGCATCGTAAGACATACTCAGTAAGCAAAAGGTCATCGACTTGGTACGTATTACTTATCTAGGCAATCATTGCATTCACAGGGTTAACCAGTCGTTGATGCGATGTCCCGGTTTTTCATTGATTTGCCTGCAACAAGAAAGCTGGTTGTGGTCGGGGACGGGGCCTGCGGCAAGACTTGTCTTCTGGCAGTGTTCACGCGCCAGGACTTTCCGCACGATACCATACCTACAGTGCACGAGAACTACGTCATGGAGATTGACGTGGACGGGCAAAAGGTTAGTTTTATCATATACTGGTTTGATCTGGTGTGCGCGGGTCCGTGCGGCCAGACACGATGCTAGACACAAGGTGCCCGTCAAGGTAACGTTGATGTAATATAATAATAAAATATAATAATAATAATAATAATAATAATAATAATAATAATAATAATAATAATAATAATAATAATAATAATAATAATAAAGGAGACTTGTTAAGCGCTTATTATAAAAGTAGCACACACACACAATCACACACAAACACACACACACACACACACACACACACACACACACACACACACACACACACACATATGTATGTATATTAGTGTCATGGTTTCCAAGTCACGATCAGATTGTCCATGTTGTTAGAAGCGGCCCTGAAGTGTTTCTTTTCTTCTTTTTTTTTTTTATTCCCCCTCCCCCCTCAAACGCCTTTGTGTATGGGCTGAAATCCTAAAAACAATTAAAACGAATCATTAACTCATTCGAGATGTGCCGCCTCCGGATCACAGGCTTATGCCGCGTATCCCGAGTCGGCACGTCTGGAATGACTTAATCTGTTTGCAAATATACCATTTATCGAGTGAAGCGTCACGCGCCCGGTACAAAGAAACCTCCCCAGTTCCAATAGACCCATAACCCTAACTTCCCACCTAAGTAAAGTGTTCGAAAAGCTACTTAAAAATCGCTTAGACTAGATGTAGAGGAATGGGGTTATCCCAATAGTAGAAGCTGGCTTCCGAAAACACAGATCTACCTCTGCTCAACTTTATACCCTCTCCTCTTCGATTAAGCAAGCCTTTAAGAAAAGAAAAAACCCCAGAAAGTCATGGCCTGCTTCTTCGACGTCAAACGTGCGTTTGACGTCATATGGCATAGAAAATTACTGCAAAAAATTAAATATTAGGACTTACTGGGAATATTTATACCTACTTTAAAAACTTCTTACAAAGAACTATACAGGTAAAGCTTAAACACGCCCTCTCTAAAACGCATAAAATAGATTGCTGGGTACCTCAAGGTACCTGCCTTGACCCGACACTATTTAATATCATGATGGCTGATCTCCCTCCTTTTTTTAACTCAAAACTGGATAAAATAACAAATTCGACCCTAAAACTATCCCAGTTCGCAGATGACATTGCCATCTGGAACCCCGTCAAGACTAAAAGCCCAGCACAAGGGCATAGAGAAATACCATCCAACAAAGCTAAAGCATTCCAGAGAGCTATAGACGCGGTGCAAAAATACCTTGAGGAAAATGGATTTGAACTGGCCCCCTAAAAAACCCAACTGATATTTCTTAGTCCGGCAAAAACCGAATCAAATTTCCAGTTCACTGTAAGTACTCACGATATAAGATATCCTCTAAATCCTTCGAACCAAATAAATTTTTTAGGAGTATTCTTCACTCCCACTCTAAACTGGACTCTACACATAAACTACCTTATTTCTGAAGCTAACAAAGCAACCGATCTGATTAAAATCTTAAAACATGAGTCATGGGGGCAGAAACACGAAGTTATTACTGCACCTGCACCACGCACTGGTGCGATCCAACTTAAATTATAGAGCCGAATGTTTTTTCTCGGCCTCTAAACATTCTTTAAAAACCCTGGAATCCGCAGATATGTGCTCTTTGAAGTGCATCCTAGTCACACCCCTACAATTGTCAAATAAGGCAGTTTATGCTCTAGCAAATATTCTCCCTCTTCACTACTATAGACTCAAAACCTGTGCTATATATTTAACTCGCATCTTTGTAACTGAAAATAATGCACAAGAGACCTACTATAGAGAATTAAAATTTGAGCCCTTTAATGAAAATCCCAATATTACACAAAAACGTAACGGCGAAGGATTACTTACCACAGCAACTCTGTAGTCAGGCCAAGGTAGTTCCACACAAAATCAACACCTACCTCCTTCGCCCTTTCCTCCTTGGACTCTCCTCACGGCAACTATCAAAACAGAAATCCCCAACATCACTAAAAAAAAGTGACCCACATCTACAAAAAGCAACTACTCTAGAATACTTAGAATCTAAGTTCCCTCATGCGCTTATTGCCTGCACCGACGGATCTGTTAATGATGCCGGCGGTATGGGATGCGGTATATTTATCCCTTCTTTGGGAAAAACTTCGTATTACAGATTAGGTGAGGACTGGTCCATATGCACAGCAGAGCTCACCGCCATTTTGATGGCTTTGAACCATATTTTAGCTATTCCACTGCAGCTGTACCAGTTCCTTATCTGCACCGACTCTAAAGCGGCCTTACAGAGTATCAAATTAAAAGATAAATCCGCACGTTAAAAAATCGTTATACAAATAAATATGATACTCCACCAACTAACCAGTAGAGGTATCGAAACTGTTTTTCAATGGATTCCTTCACATGTTGGCATCCTAGATAACGAAATTGCAGATAGAGCCGCCCAAATGGGCGCTGCAAACAGCCTGGGCTCCCAGCCCAACTGTCTTTCTTTGTCTGTAAAAGAAATGCAAACCAAACTTAAAAAGCAAATAAATGATAATTATTTGGCAGAAAAAAAAATCCCTTGCACTTGAGTATCCGGGCGTCCTTGCCTATCGCTTAAAGAAAAACCACCTTATTCATAATTTACCTACTTCGGCAGAGGCTATTAACCGTTTATACACAAATAGCTGGAGGGTCCGATGGTCTGGCCCCGTCTGCCTCTGCGGCGAGGACTTCACCCCAGATCATACGATCTTGGAGTGTGAAGCCTTCGCCGCAGAGTGCGAGGGGATCAGAAACTCACATCCTGACGCAAGAGCTATTCACTCTATATTAGAAATTGGCTAATTCTGACACTATAAATGAAAAGAAAAGGGGAGACTGCCAGTGCTAATATTTTAGGAAGGTTACAAAGTAAAGTAGGTTATAGCACTGTCAGGGGAGAGAAATGTGCATGAGCGACCAGTGATCATAGACCTACTGTGGCCAAAGCACACACACACACAAAAAAAAAAAGATAGGAAAGAGGGGGGCGCTAGGTGGTGGCATGGAATGTATGCCCCTGCAGACACCACAGTAAAATGTGGTTGTCTTTGCAGGTAGGCAGAATTTCCTGCCTCCTCCAGTATTGCCGATGGTGTGCTGAAGAGGTCGCCAAGACCGAAACAGGTGTCCACACCGGCTAAATATCTGGACCCCCTTGGGGGACCTAGATTTAAATTTCCATGCACTGAGTGGCTGGAACAGTGGATATGTGATACGCCCCCCTTCGGGGGGGCTTCCATATGCATTGCTTTCAGTCACTCTCTTAGCGCCCCCCTCTTTCCTATCTTTTTTTTTTTGTGTGTGTGTGCTTTGGCCACAGTAGATCTATGATCACTGGTCGCTCATGCACATTTCTCTCCCCTGACAGTGCTATAACCTACTTTACTTTGTAACCTTCCTAAAATATTAGCACTGGCAGTCTCCCCTTTTCTTTTCATTTATTACTACAATATCGACTGCAACCCCTTCCCCCCTTTTGGTAGGTTCTCTTTTAGGGTGCATGGAAATTTAACTCTAGGTGGTGGCATGGAATGTATGCCCCTGCAGACACCACAGTAAAATGTGGTTGTCATTGCAGGTAGGCAGAATTTCCTGTCTCCTCCAGTATTGCCGATGGTGTGCTGAAGAGGTCGCCAAGACCAAAACAGCTGTCCACACCGGCTAAATATCTGGACCCCCACTTGGGGGACCTAGATTTAAATTTCCATGCACTGAGTGGCTGGAACAGTGGATATGTGATACGCCCCCCTTCGGGGGGGCTTCCATATGCATTGCTTTCAGTCACTCTCTTAGCGCCCCCCTCTTTCCTATCTTTTGTGTGTGTGTGTGTGTGTGCTTTGGCCACAGTAGATCTATGATCACTGGTCACTCATGCACATTTCTCTCCCCTGACAGTGCTATAACCTACTTTACTTTGTAACCTTCCTAAAATGTTAGCACTGGCAGTCTCCCCTTTTCTTTTCATTTATTACTACAATATCGACTGCAACCCTTCCCCCCTTTTGGTAGGTTCTCTTTTAGGGTGCATGGAAATTTAACTCTAGGTGGTGGCATGGAGTGTATGCCCCTGCAGACACCACAGTAAAATGTGGTTGTCTTTGCAGGAAGGCAGAATTTCCTGCCTCCTCCAGTATTGCCGATGGTGTGCTGAAGAGGTCGCCAAGACCAAAACAGCTGTCCACACCGGCTAAATATCTGGACCCCCCTTGGTGGACCTAGATTTAAATTTTCATGCACTGAGTGGCTGGAACAGTGGATATGTGATACGCCCCCCGTCGGGGGGGGGGGGGGGGCTTCCATATGCATTGCTTTCAGTCACTCTCTTAGCGCCCCCTCTTTCCTATCTTTTTGTGTGTGTGTGTGTGTGTGCTTTGGCCACAGTAGATCACTGGTCGCTCATGCACATTTCTCTCCCCTGACAGTGCTATAACCTACTTTACTTTGTAACCGGCCTTCCTAATTCTGACACTATTATTAGAGTGAGGACGGTATTGAAATCTCGCTGTCTAGCTACGATGATCTGATTAAATGCGCGTGTTTTCAGCACTCTTCCTCGATCCTAACACCCGATAACGAAAAAAACTAATAATATTTACCCTCCTTCCTGTTGATATCCATCACTTTTCATAAACAACCGTGTGTAGTCCACTTTTCTTTAAAACACTCTGCTGACCGACTTTCGCGCACATTCTAATTTTTGCTGCGCGTGTGCGCTGCGCGCTTAGTTCCTGGCGAAGCGCACGGGCTGTCGCCGGCCTGTCTAATTGTAACCCCCTCGCTCGCTCAGCTAGCCCCCTCCCCCCCCCCCCCCCCCCATATATATATTTGATGTTGTACATATCTTTTATCACCTGATAAATATCAAACAGCTCGCTACTATGGAATCGATTTTAACCTACCTTTTATCCTATTAGCTATCCCCCTCATTTAAAACTTTTAAATGTAAATATACCCTTATTAACCTGTAACTACTTTTAAATTGTAAATATGGTCCTTTTAAACTTCCTTTAACTTTTTAAAATAAAAATATGTACATAGAATTTTAATATGGAAAAGGACCGTTTTGGTACTGGTCACTGGCCCCTGGCCCTTGTGCCACCTGACCCACTTGCAAACTCCTCCATCGCTCGCGCGGCCTTGACCGCCGGCCATATTGCTTTATATTCTCCTTCCCCTCCCCCCCCCCACCCCCATCTTCCCCCATTTAACTAACTATTTTACCTTGCTAGTCCCTCATACTCTGGTAGTCGTAGGAACAATAAGCCAGATTCAGTCAGTCAGTCTTTTATCACGTTCACTTTAGTGCCAGCGGGACAATAAACTTCAATTAGTCTTTTGTCACGCTCCAGCACTTTTAACTTCAAATTTTACTTATATTTCGTTAATACACACTGATTCAAATATTTGTTTGTACATATTTAGTACTATTTTATGCCCTTAATTTGTTTATATATGGCCCTCTTAACCAACATTTAACCATAATATAATGCAATAATTGTATTTATTATTTTTTTTATTTTTTTTATTTATTTTTTTTATTATTATTTTTGTTCATATAAGGACCGTTGCTGATTGTGCCCTAAGATCCTTATATTGCTGGAGGTCCAACATGGTCCAAATGGCCTGTCTGTAGGCTGTAGGATCAGCGGACACACTGAATGCTATTCGCGCAACTGATCTAAAACAGTGATGCAGCAGGCCAGACCAGGGCCCAGGCCAAATAGTAAATAGTAAAGAGATTGATGAAAATATAAAATACAAGATTAAAGTATTAATTAATAAAGAAATCAAGATGAAATAAGAATTTTTTTCTGACCCAGCTAAATTACTAATATTTGCGTGGCTGCCGAGAGCGTGCGGCTGGCTGGCTTATTCAGGTCACCATCGTCTGCCGCCCGGCGCCCCGTTACGCCACTTCTATCGCTCTTCACTACTATATTCAGACGTAATCTGTCTGTAATTAATGATATTGTAGTAATTTCTACCCCAGGCCCCCCATCCCCACCCCCCTCTTCTTCCCCCCCCCCCTCAAACCACCCTTAATTTGCTATTCCCCCATACGCTGTAGTGTTTAGTTGGGACATTAAACTGGACTTAGTAGTAGTATCTCTTATCATCAAAAATGTTTAACATTTTGACTTGTTTTTACATTGGTGGTCCTGAATTTTAACCTTGATTTTAACAACACATAACATTGATATAATAAATAAATAAACCTCTTATTAGAAATAAGGACCGTTGTTGACTGAGGCCATGGAAATTTTAAAATTAATCAAACGCACGGTATGGCAGCTTCTCTAACTAAATTACATTATAAAAATCGTATTCTCCTTTTTTTTAAAGAAATTAAGCCAAAATATTAATCCCCGATCACTTTGGTGACAGCGGGACAATATACTTCAATTAGTAAGCGCCCGGTACAGACTCACAGAACTGAGCGCTCGAGAGTTCATTCAAAGACATCATGTATTACATCGATACCAGCTTCCACCATGGTAAAAGGTCTTCGGACCGACAACCGCCGCAGCCGTTGGCCCGCGCGCAGCAGTGCGCGGGCCAACTGCAGCCCTCGTCGGCCCGAGGACACATTTGCTGGGTGAGTGGTTTTGGATCAAACAAGACGAGATGAGAAGACTGTTATGAGACGACGCGATACGACATAAGACTGGCCCGACTGAGGAAGACGAGACAAGCGGCCAGACGAGAACAGAAAAGTCTAGACGAAAACAAGACTTGGCTACACCAAAGATACCGTAAAGGGGTATCTACAGCAGTGAGGTTACGTTTGCGACGAACGACTCCCAACAAACAACGAGAGCGAAGAGATTAGGAATTGGAGAATCCTCGGACAGCTTTTCCATTTGTCTTAAGCTGACCACTATTTACTGGTCAATTTGACCATCACCCTCCTTCACCCGCCACCAACTCCCCACCTTTTATAGTGCACACGGTACATTTTCAATCGTTAACAAAGCGTTTCTTCAATCAGTTGTCAACCCCCCCCCCCCAGGTCCTTCAGGATTTGGAGATTGTCTTAAGCTGATCTTTAATTAATGACTAATTTGTCCCATCACCCTCAATACATCCAGTACATTTTCAAATCGGCTGCCAACCCAGAAGATAACGCCTTTGCATAACAGTCAATCCATAAATTAAACCTACTTTCTTTCATTAGAAGCATTCATGCACATCACAGTGCCTCACAGGTGGCCCGCTTGTCTGTGAGGTGCTCACTTGCTTTTCAAACTGTGCACAAGGCAAGACTGTCCTTTTTTTAAGTCAGGGTCCATATAATGATTGTACATTGCTTAACGTCCCGACAGCAACAAGGCTTTCTCAGGACGTGAGGGTCCATATAAAAATTCCTCAGTACAGAGCATGAGAAGGTCATCTTGACTTGATGACAAGTAAATTACAGGTACCAAATAATAAAAAAGATAGGTTACCTATAACTTTGTAAGTGATTTTAAAGTTACCTTGTGAGTTGAAACAAGCACTTGTAAATGACTTAACATAAGTTCTTATAAGTTCTTTGTCTTAAGTCACCAGGTTACTTGGTCATTTTTATTAAGTTACATAAACAAAAAAATAACTTTTTTTCAATAATAGTCTGGTTGTGGAAGTCAGATGTGTGTGTTGATACATATTCAGTCAAGCAATACCAGGATGTCTTATTCAAACAGGTGAGTCTCTTTCAACTGCAGTTATAGCCCAGCTGGGAAACAGGATTTGAATTAGTTTACAAACCAAGTCAGGAGACAAGTTTAATTCAAATTCAAATTCAAATTCAAAACAACTTTATTTATCCCTCAAGGGGCAATTAAAGTTTTGCCACCACAGGTGCTATTCACATTCACTCACTCGCTCATTCCACAAATTACAATAACAGAGCTACAAAATGGACAATGACTTGAATCGGGTGAAGCCCATCGCCAAGCCATCTCAATGGCCAGTGCCAGTGGCCTCATCCCAACCCGAACCTCCCTGACAAAAATAGAATACTAAGACAGCCCTATGTCTCCTGAACACACTAGTATATGTTCTTTATTAAGTTCCTACTTGACTAAAGCTAGTACATGAAAAAACAAGTTAACCATAGAAACAACTTGACATGAGATACCGTCGATATGGAAATGATCTCCGATCTAGGCAACATAAAACAATGGTCAAAACAGCACCTGGGGGCCCGTCGTCATTAGCACAGTGCTGGTGTTTAGAGGGCACAACTCCGACAAAGTCTGTCAACACTATTATAACACAGACATGTCTTTATGGAAACAGCCTTGAGTCATTATGATGAAATAAAACGCACACACACAGTCGTGTTCACTGGCACTCCACTTGTTGGGAAACATCTGTCAGCAGCTAAGGTCAGCTGGCCAGGCAGTTCGTGCAGCATGGATAAACACGGCCACCATGATGAAATGCAATGAGAATGTAGTAAGAACATAGTGAAGCTCGCTGTAAAAGGCTTCTCTGTATGCTTCCAAGCTTTTATGTGGAGCCAGCCAGAATAAAGAAACATCTGGCAATGTGGATTCATGATAGGCAAAGTCTTTTTACTGACTGCCTTTCAAGTCCAGGGATAGGCCTTTCATAAAGACAGCAAAATAACTTTTTTCTCAGTAATAGGCGGTGGAGCTCAGGGGGTTAAATATCTAGGTGTGACATCTCTCTGTGAATTGTACAACAGAAATAAAGAAAAACCTATCTTTACTTGTTTAGAAGATCTTGCACTTTTTCCATGGTCTCTTTCACTCCTATCTTTTTCTCTTCTTCTAAAAAAGCTGTTTTCATTTCTTCAACATTCATTTGCTGATAATAAGCTTTATTCTGCTCAGCTTTGCTTCAGCAAGAGTACTTAATGCTTCATGCTTTTGCAACTTTTATGAAATCTTTTGTTAAGGGCTTCTAAACCAAAGCATGTGTCAGGCATGTGAAAACACTAACACCAGCGGAAACAGCACCGACAACCATTGTTGTCTTTTGTACAGAATTGAAAGCTGTGCTATACCATCTTTTACACCTTGAATATTTTACCTCTTCACCTTCCAAATATTTCAATGCTTCTGTAATATTTATTAAATGAAACGAGTCTTCCTGTAATCTTTCATCGGGTATTTGTGGATACAAGGGCACCATTTTGTATGACAAATAAAATATTTAAAAATAAACTTAATCAGTGCTTACATTTTGCAACTCTTCAGGGGTATATGATTTGCTAGCATAATAAAATGAAACAAGATCTATGTGTGTCAGTTTTATGTAATTTAACGAAACAAGATTTGTTTTATCGACTAATACTTTAACAGCCTGGTTACTACTCAATACTTCTACATTGGTGCCTTAAACCCAAACAACTAACTAACTTTTCTAATAGCAATAAATACTTTTGCTGACTCCACCACTAAGCTATCCCATGTAAGTTTGATTCCCTGTGCAATTTCTGCTCTTTAACACCCTCTAAAGGCCTTAGTATGATTTCAAAAAATATTGTTGCTTCACTAGCTAAGGTAAAGTTTGCTGGTGTAAATGCAACAGTTGGATCAGGTCTACCTTTTTACCTGTAAGAAGATACCTTCGTTTCTCATACTCTTGTAGTTTAGTTTATCTCTGCTAATATTGTCTTTGGAATAGCTTGGAACAAGACTCACAAGCAACGGACCAGAGTTAAACACTTTCCTAAATGTTATGTTATCATCTTCAGTAATTAAATAAGGACTAATAAATTCAAACTTTATGTCCCAGGTAACTGCGGGTGCCGGAAGAGGGGCAGGAACAACTACCCACTTATTACCTACATGTTTTAAGAGGCAGAGCACATTATTTACAGGACTAGGTACAGTAACATCGTGAAGCTGATAAAGTTTAGGATACCTTTTTTCTGCGTCATCAATTACTTTTCGCTTGTACATTCCAGTGGAATCAAGTTCAAGACCATACACTTATTCTACCTCTTCTTCTTATCAAAACCATGCACATCACTCAAATCTTTTAACTCTATTACTGGACACGCAATTGGTGTAATTTTTTGGTTTTGTACCATAACTCATTTTATTCAACAAAAATTAATTTATTTAACTGCCAAGACAACACAAAAATCGTGCATCAGAACTGGTTTGCCATCCTGATTAGTTACAGATACACACACTGATTCAAAGAAACTGGTACCTAATTTTTTTTATTGTAAATTAGAAAATCTAACAACTACTCTTTCACAATAGGGAGCATTTCCAGTCAGCAAGCATCTTAACAAAGTTGAAGGCATACCATTGTGTACATTTTCAGTTGTGTTTAGTTCTTCCAAATGAACATTTAGTACTGTATGTACTGAAAAAATAACAGGATATTCTCCATCTATTTATCTTCAAATGTCCACAATCTCCAATCCTCATCGTAGCAGGTACAGGTCTGCCTATTAAACCAAGTAAATAATTATGCAAGTCTACCTGAAAATGTAGGCTGTCTACCTGTGGTAGAGTGATCTTTGATCATGCGGTTAAATAGAGGAATGGAAGTGTTTAGTCTATATTTTCCACTGATTATGATTTGTAAGGTAAATAAATGTTAATTAATGGATAAAGCCAAATAGGTTAATTCCTAGTTAGTATTGTCTTCTTAGATCTTTTCTCTTTTAACTTGATCCACACCGCCGCCGTCGTCCGACGTCAGCAACTTAGGCACAGTTCGGCGCCTCTTTTCCCCCTGAAGCACAGAAGATGACGTTGCAGTCACTTGGCTGATTCAGCAGTTCAGCTCCTCTTCTCTCCCTCAGCACAGAAGATTGTTGGGCGCCATTGTTGTAGAGGGGGGTATGTGGGGGCTCTTTCTCACGCACTCACACCCTGGGGTTCGCTTCCGTGAGGGTTGAGAAGAGGCTTAATTGAAGAACATCTTTTTATTCACAGCATCAAATCAAGGCTCTTAATCAATGCCTTTAAGTCAATGATGCCACCCTTAGCAAAGTGTCAAAGGTGGATAACATCAAGGTAGACTGAATGTCATTGACCAGATGCAGTCAAGTAACAAAAACTGCTGTGTCTGACTGCCCAAAAATGTCACAGCAGCTATAGGTGAATACAGTTCAGTCAAAGCTCATGCACATGACTGAAAACTCATGACAATATATCGCCCAAGATGCACTGGATTCTTGGAGCACTTATAGCTACATGCTGTCCAAACACAGAGTCAGGCAGCAATATTTATACATTTAGGCTAGAGCTAGGCACAATATACCTCTATGCTTCCACTGACTAAACTGTTCTAACTTACAGTGAAACCTGTCTGGTATGCAGTGCAGTCTATCCATACCACCTTATAAAACAAGACAATGGAATGAAGTAGATCAAGTTAAAAGAGAAAAGATCTAAGAAGACAATACTAACTAGGAATTAACCTATTTGGCTTTATCCATTAATTAACATTTATTTACCTTACAAATCATAATCAGTGGAAAATATAGACTAAACACTTCCATTCCTCTATTTAACCGCATGATCAAAGATCACTCTACCACATATCTTCAGAAAATTCTAATGTAACAAGTAAGTTAGCTGGATTTAAAGTTGCTTTAACATTTTAATTCACTTTCAAAACCAGTTAGCTAAAGTACAAAAGACATAATACCCAGATGATATTCTAAAGGTTTTAGTAATCATACCATCACTAACAGATAAATAATAATTATCATTTTCTACATTAAACACTTTACAGTGTAAAACATTTCATGGATAGCTACAGCCTTGTTACCATCTCTATTATCAATATCATTAGTTAACAACACTGGTTTACTTGTATCAAGGTTTGTTAAGGTAATAAACATTTTTATTATCACATATAAAGCACATGGAATTTAAATCACAAACAAGTGTTAGTGAAAAACCATTTCAATTTAACATGGATGCCAAGTGCAATGTCGCA
Source organism: Semisulcospira habei (assembly GCA_036245525.1). Taxonomy (NCBI): domain Eukaryota; kingdom Metazoa; phylum Mollusca; class Gastropoda; family Semisulcospiridae; genus Semisulcospira; species Semisulcospira habei. The sequence goes on from BTPG01000003.1 coordinate 187,707,836, forward strand.
CCTACTTATGAACAGAAATTAATACAACTAAATCAGCTCGACATAGCTGTTTCGGAAGGAGATTCCTTTCAAGTAAAAGTTCCAAATCCTTTTGATCATTACCTAAACCCACCAATTACAGATGATTCAACTGCAAGAAAGTGGACATCAAGTCCATTACAGATGTTTCAAAACCAGCTTAACTTTGCCATACTATGCTCAACTACTGGCCATGGTGTTTCTTTTACAGACCACTTGAATCACTCACACAAACTGATTAGGTCTGTCTATCGTTTCCACACATATTACCAGCTTAGAAGAATACTGTCAGAACTCCATATTCCACTGTTCAACTGATTCTAGTTTTAACTGGTTTAATAACCCCATGGATATGAAAGCATTTGAACGCATCTGTAATGAATTAAACATTAGCTCCAAGTATGACTTCATACAAAAACTTGATGATCACCATGGCATGGGAACATTGTATTGTGCCCTCAGCCACAGACAATACCCCCCAAGATTACTGGTCTGGTTACACTTCATTCACACAGAAAACTTAAATCTGGTTATGCTCAATAGAACAGAAACAGTCTAATGCCTGGACTACATTTGTCTTAGACAGAAGTGATGGGTTTACTCAAGCAGGAGTCAAACGCATTAATGAGTCTATCAGAACGTATGTGTGCACAAGCTCAAACAAAATCAAACATCTTAAACGAAAATGGCAAATTTGAATCACAAAAACAGTTTCTTGCAAACCTGGAAGATGCTATAAACTCAGTAGTAGATCTCCCATCAAGCATACAATGTTATCAAGACTTTCTCAGGTATGCCAGATCAAAAGTTGACTTTGTAGTTAGCATTGGGTTATACAGTCATGTTGCCATCTGACCTTCAACTCTAAATTAAAACAATAACAAAAATTATAATAATGAAATAATTGTTGCAGGGCATGATAAAAAAATTAGGACTCAAACAATCAGTAAACTTAAGCACTACAACCACACACTTGCAACCACCGCTTGCGCTAATAACGCCCAGTCACATCAACACAAACGCCAGTTACACCAGCACCAGTCACACCAGCACCAGTTACACCAGAACAACCACCAGCAAACACAACTGAGTCAGAGAGAACAGCATTGGTAATAGGCCTTACTGGATTAGGGATATTACTTATTTTCCTGTTTCATTAAATATCCAGTTATCAATCTTCCTACTGTCACAAGAAAGACCCACACATGCTCTGCCATAAACCAGACTACCTTCCCTGCTGTACTTATCAATCAACTGACAACACGTTTTATTATGCCAGGCAAAGCATTTATTGTTTTTACAGCCAATTTCTTATAGCCTGTCTGATATATGTGTTAGTTGTTTTTTTACCCAGAACTGCAAGTCTTTTGGGTCATACGGTGGGGTCGGAGCCGGAGGTGGAGGAGGACCACCACTACCCCCGGGTACAGCCATTACTACAGTAATAATAATAAATTCAAGAGCAGTAATTCAATTTGCGATACTGATAGCCTGCTCTCTGAAAAGTGTTTTCAATCTCTCAGCCAAAGTTGTGTCTTCATGAAGTATTTTCTGAATAGTTTCTCTAATCCTGCTTACTTGTGTTTTCAGTGTTTCTTTCCCAATACTAATTACTTCTACTCTTGCTGATCATTCTATCTGTAAGTCCTTTAATCATTGTATTCTTTCTTTTATTTCAATGTCATAATTCTCCTCATCTGCTTTACCTAGTTTTTCCTTTTCTTTTTCTATGTGATTATCAAGCTCACCTAGTTTGGCTACATTATTCAGTAGTTCACCTCTGATTGTTTGTAATGCTTAATTCAACCTCATTATCTCCTGCATGGGCAAGGGAGGGTCATTTATTGTTTTCATAGCTTCATGCGTAAATGAGGCTTCTTGTATTACCCTGTCTGCTATTTCTGATAACCCTTTTACTTCCATCATTTCAATTTCTTGTCCGGTCAACAACCTTTTTTTTCGCACATCATGAAGAGCACTCTCAAGTTTGCTTGGTAACTTCTTACTACCAACACCAAGATAATGTTGCAGTGCTGCGTCACCACCGACTTCAGTTTTGATTGTGCTTAAGGATCTAAACTTAGCAGGGTTGTTTTTATGGGTTAGATGCACTTTTTCTTTGTCTGTATTTACAAATAAGTGGCCCTTGCTATCAAGATCAAACTGATTAGGATCTATTACATCTGGACGGACACCAGCACTATCATAAAAAAAGTTTACTTTGCTTTCTAAAAGTTCACGGTGCAAACTGGAAGTATTCTTTATACAACCATATCCATTTTCCATTTCAATATCATGCTCAAATCCTCCATCTGGCATTGTTGTATTTTTATTTAATAATTTTTTTTTGATTTTGCATAAATAAAATGACACTGTCCTATGGGTCAAAATTAGACCTGTACATAAAACTATGTGAACCTCTAGATGTTAAGGGCATTAGGCAATCAATCGTTATCACAAACAATCCTAGCACCATAAATCAAAACCAAACTCTTTCTGTCAAGTTTCCAAGCCTAGGTCCCAATGATGTTATTGTTCCTGGTACTGCACGCCTTGCTTTTAATATTGAACTTTCATCAGAATCTGATGCAAACAGGACACTAATTGGTAATGTTGGTAGATCAATTATTAGAACTATAAAAGTTAAACTTGAAGTTCAACGGAAGGTCAAGAAGTGTTTAGTCTAGATGATGCTGATGTATTCTACTGCTACAAAGATCTGTGGCTCACTAAGGAAGAATGAGAAGACCATGTTTATCAAGGCATACAGTCTGATAATTTTGCCAAACTCAGAATCGATGCAGATGACAAATCTACATCATCTACCAAGGATGTTATACTAGCAGACACATATGAAAGTAGATTTTACATTCCACTTGAATTCAAAATCCTGACAGCGCATTTGCCTGATTACCAGGGAGCACTGAATGACCATCTAAGCTTTGAACTAACTTTCAATGACTACTCCAAAGTTATCAGATCATCTGACACAGACGCAACATACAAGATATCAAACATCTCCTCGGAATATGAAATTGTCACACATACTGAACTAGCTAGACTCATTCAAAATCAGTACCAGTCAAGACTTCCGATTTATTATGATCGTGTGATGACACAGTTTAATGCACAAAGACAAAGGTGATCCAATGTGGAACATCAACTTAAACACACCTGCTAGGTTACTGAAAGGCATTCTTATGTTATTCATTGAACCAAAAAAATTCATTCAAAAGGGAGTCAGAAAAAAAATTACAATCAAAAGATTACACACTTATCCTGCACTATTGAAGGAAGTCCTAATCAAGTGTATGCTTCAGGCATGCTACATTACCAACACTGTGACAAGATCATAAGATGGTCAGGTGGAAGACTTAGAGAAATCCTTCAAACATGGCATGCAAAGATCTATATCTGTATGACATAAGAATCGACCAATACCTGACAGACAAGTATGCACTTTGGCTGGACTTACATAGTACAGATGATGACTACCAACATGGGTCAGGTAGAACTGTTGAGAATGGCAGTGACGGAATTTTAATCCAGATACAAAAAAGAGTGAATCAGCAGGTGCAATAAATATTTACATGTATTTGATTATGACGCACAACTGAATATCCAAGAAAGCAGACTAAGTGGTGCAGTGTATTAAAATTATATTTAGTTTAAATGAACTTGCTGACCCTTGAGCCTCACTGTGGTTTGTTTTGTGGTGCCACAGGCTACGGGAAAACTGATTTTGTACTTGATCTATTGCAAACAAGATACATCCATCATTTTGAAAACATTGTGATATTCTGTCCAACGATCAAACATAACATAGCTTACCAGAACCGTTTATTTATTTGGACTGACAACAACATTTACTTAGTTGAGCATGCAGTATTTTACAAGCAATTTCAAGGGCAGCCAACGTTGTTATAATTGATGATTGCTCTGCAGAGAAAGACATTGTCAAAAAGAGAAACACTTTAGCAGAACTCACCTTCAGTGGCAGACACGCAAACATCAGTGTCTGGATTCTCACTCAAAAATATAATGCTGTACTAAAAGATTTTTTTGAGCAACTTAAGTTATCTGTTTGTTTTACTGTAAGGATCATGATAGCTTTGAAGACTGTCTCAGGGAGAACGATGTTATATCTGGCAAGCATGAACGAGACACTGTAAAAAACAAACTAAAATCAACTAAGCATCTAAAGCTTATCTTAAAGACAGACCAGCCCACTGGGTATGGATTAATACATTAATTAGTCTTTTGTTTTGGTCATAAAATGACGGACAGACAAGCGCAAGCAGTTGATATCACAGACTGCTTCAGAGACGTTGAGCACTTTTATGACTTAATAACATCTCCCCAATAACCTGACATAAAACTCACAGTACCAGCGGTGATACACATGGCATATAATGTGAGTTTGGAATTTATTGATGAGATTCCATTTTTAGAGTGCATGACTGTTGATTTTAGGACACATACCTTTAAAGTTAATGATACCAATTGTGACTGGTTTGCGACACTGTGTTATAACATATTTAAACAACTATGCAAACTGAATGTTCATATTGAATGTGTTACAGTTAATAAAATGGTATTACACATACATATTTTTCTATTTATTATTTTGTCGATCTATAAAAAATTGATGAACAACGTTCAAAGCTCCCAAAGCTTGAAAAACATATTTCACACAACAAACATGCCTATATCAAACACTTACAATGTTTATGAATCAACAGAGAAATCTTTTACCGTAATAAGAGATATTCTTCTTTATGGTAGTGTAAAGATTCAGGTTGTTGCTAAAATACAATTTAACAGGGTAGACAGTGAAGTGATAGTACCATATGTCTCAATGAAACAACACACAATTAATGCAAAAAGAGAACTGGAGAACATGTTTAGAAATAAAATGTTGCCTGACTTATTTTCAGCAATTGATAAAGCAAAAATGAAGGGGTCTGTTTGGCATGTAGGGTATGTGCATGAACTACAACTAAAGCAGTACCAACTGAGGTTGGAAACAAAAAGACTGTCCTCAATATTCAGAACAATAATCACCTGTTTTATGTGGTGTGTGCTTGCCAAACTTCACTTTGTAAAAACAAACCTGAGCGTGTCTCCAAATAAATCAACTTTGTAAATGAACTCAACTACAATGGTATAGATTTTCTTTGTTAAGGTGGAAGACATAGACTTGTTTGAAGAACTAAATCCTGGTATTTCTGTAAATGTATATGTATGGGATACTGAGTCTGATAACAAGTTACAACCAATTAGAGTATCACAGCTTGCCCCAACCTATGGATAGCCAGAAGATAAGCATGTTGACCTTTTACTAATAAGCACAAGCGGTAACTTTCACTACAAAATTATCAGAAATATGTCCCAACTAATTCACAGTCATATATCAAATCACAACGGGAAACAGGAAATGTGTAAAAAATGTTTACAAAGATTTTCCTCCATTAACGTAGCACACAAATATGTCCAAGATTGTAGGTCAGCTGATGACATTCAAACATTACTTAGGTACCCAGATTCTGGTAGCAAGGTATTTTTCAAGAACTATGGTAATCAGCAAAAGCTGCCATTTGTAGTCTATGCTGATTTTGAATCACTAGTTGTACCATAAGAGGGACCTGTTTCAGAATCATTACCAAAGACTGTAAAATTAAGTGACCAAGTGGTGTGCTCTTTTGGATATATTCTTGTTAGGTCGGATGGTGAACATACAGAACCTGTTTTCTACAGAGGTGAAAATGCAGCAGGTGAGTTTTTAACAGAAATGAAACAACTGCATATCAGTGTAGTATATTATCTGTAAAACTGTCAGATGCCTATGGTGATGACAGAAGAAGATAAACTGGATTTTAATACAGCGGAGGTATGTTGGATTTGTGAACAACACCTGTGTGGTGATAAAGTTCGCGGCCACGACCACATAACTGTACATTACAGAGGTGCTGCACATAGTGCAGGTAACCTGTTATTAAAAATAGAACTCCAAAAATATAAGTTGCCTATCTTTTTCCACAATCTCAAAGGGTATGATTCACATATTATCATGCAGGCTGTAGATGAGTCTTACAAAAACATTAGTTGTATTGCCCAGACAACTGAGAAGTACTTGACTATTAGATTAAACAACAAATTAGTGTTTATGATTCCATGCAACATTTGTCATCAGGACTTGCTAGTCTGGCAGAAGGACTGGCAGCATTTCCAATAACAAGTAAATACTTTGAGCTGGAGTTAATCAAGAAAGGTGTCTACCCTTATGAGTATGTTGATGACTGGGTTGTGTTTGAAGAAACGTCGCGGCCTCCAAAAGATAAATTTTATTCTACACTAAAATTCAGTGGCAAAGGAATTTCTGACTGAATATCAGCATGCCCTTGATGCTTTGTGGTAAATTAGGGTGTCAAACGATTGTTGACGTATTTGAAAGTTACCATGAAAAGGGTCTGTTACACTAGTCTTGACCCAGCTAGCTACATAACTAGTCCTGGCATGACATGGAATGCATTTTTAAAATCCAGTAAGATACAGATAGACCTGCTCTCTGATTCGGTGATGGTTGGCATTGTTAAACATGGCTTGAGAGGTGGTATAAGCATAGCCGCAAATAATTATGCCAAAGCTAACAACAAATATCTTGACGACTATGACCCCTCAAGGTCATCTAACTATATCATTTTCAAGAATGCCAATAATTTGTATGGATGGGCAATGACTAAATTATTGCCCTTAAACAACTTTTAACTGCATGATTTGTCACAGTGCGATATAACATACTTTCTCTCTTGGCTTGACTTCGCGAACGAAGATTTTATAGGAGTTGCCCACGACGTCTGCAGGCTTGTTCGTGGCTGCGGAGGCCAATCCGAGACAGGCAGGTTCGACCGCAGTGGCTGCAGGGGAAGGTATGGCCAGGGTTCTGAGCTGCGGCATCTCTGTTTTTTCTCCTGAGCCGCTTGTCCTTAAGGCTAACTCTGTGAGAGTCCTCAAAGGAGACAGCTGCCTTGTAAATGGTGGAGCGCCAGGTGTCACGGTCCGCAGCAAGCGAAGACCACTGGTGGTGGTCGATTTGGCAGTCACTAAGTGACTTCTTGAGACAGTCTTTGTATCTCTTCTTTGGTGCCCCTCTGTCACGGTGTCCAGTAGCAAGCTCGCCGAACAGGGTGATCTTTGGTAGGCGATGATCCTCCATCCTGGAGACATGCCCCGCCCAGCGGAGCTGTGTCCGCAGCAGCAAAGCCTCGATGCTCACAGTTTCAGCCTGTTCAAGGACCTCGACGTTGGTGACATAGTCACTCCAGTGAATGCCCAGGATGGTACGCAGGCAGCGCTGGTGGAAGCGTTCGAGGAGTCGTAGTTGGCTGCGGTAGAGGGCCCAAGACTCGGAACCATACAGCAGGGTGGTGAGGACCACAGCTCTGTACACGCTGATCTTGGTGCCTGTTTTCAGCTGTTGATTGTGCCACACCCGCTTGAAAAGTCGCCCGAAAGCGCTGTTCGCTTTTGCCAGCCTGCTGTCAAGCTCCTTGTCCAGCTTGGCGTCCGACGTGATAATGCAGCCAAGGTAAGTAAACTGGTGCACTGACTTTAGTTCAGACTCGCCAATGGTGATGTGAGGAGGGCGATACACTGTCTTGGGTGCCGGCTGATGGAGGACCTCTGTCTTTTTCAGACTGACCTCGAGTCCAAAGAGCTGGGCAGCATCTGCGAAGCAAGACGTGATGCGCTGCAGGGCTCTCTCTGTGTGTGCAACGAGGGCAGCATCATCAGCAAAAAGCAGCTCACGAATCAGTTGGTCTAGGGTTTTCGTGTGGGCCTGCAGTCGTCTAAGGTTGAACAGGCTGCCATCAAGACGATACCTGATGTACACTGCATCGTCATCATCGAGGTCCACTGTGGCCTGCTTCAACATCATGCTAAAAAAGATGGTGAAGAGGGTCGGTGCCAGCACGCAGCCCTGCTTTACGCCGTTGAGAATAGGGAATGGTTCTGAGAGATCATTGTTGAGTCTGACCTGGCCTTGCTGGTCCTCGTGTAGCTGGACAATCATGTTGAGGAACTTTGGGGGACAGCCAAGTCGCTCCAGGATCTGCCACATGCCTTGCCTGCTCACAGTGTCGAACGCTTTTGTTAGGTCGACAAATGTTACGTACAGCCCTTTGTTCTGCTCGCGGCACTTCTCCTGTAGCTGTCTCAGCACAAAGACCATATCGGTGGTGCTCCTGTTTGCTCTGAAGCCACACTGGCCCTCTGGGAGTTGGTCTTCAGCGATGGCAGGTACCAGCCGATTCAGGAGCAGCCTTGCAAGGATTTTCCCAGCAATGGACAGCAGGGTAATTCCCCGATAGTTGGAACAGTCAGACTTCTCGCCTTTGTTCTTGTACAGGGTGATAACGACTGCATCACGGAGATCTTTTGGTAGTGTTCCTTCCTCCCAGCAGCAGAGAAAGAGGTCATGGAGCTTGTTGTGCAGTGCTGTGCCTCCATGTTTCCAGATCTCTGGCGGTATTCCATCAATGCCTGCTGCTTTGCCACTCTTGAGCTGGTGGATGGCTGTGAGGGTCTCTTCAGCGGTGGGCGGTTCGTCCAATTCAACCTTTACTGGGAGGTGTGGGATTTGTAGGACGACTGCTTCTTGAACAGTGCGCTCAGCGCTGAAGAGGCTCTGAAAGTATTCCGACCAGCGGTTCAAGATGGAAGTATTATCTGTGAGGAGTGCCTGGCCATTCGCGCTTCGCAGGGGACTTTGTACCAGGTGCCTGGGGCCATACACTGCTTTCAGTGCTTCGTAGAAGCCCCTGTAGTCACCATTGTCAGCACAAAGCTGGGTCCTCTGTGCAAGTCTGGTCCACCACTCATTCTGGAGATCTCTGAGCTTGCGCTGGAGACTGCTGCAGACGAGGCGGAAGGCAGATTTCTTCACAGGGCAGGAAGGCTGGGCTAGGTGGGCCTGATGGGCGGCTCTTTTTTTTGCTAGGTGTTCCTGGATCTCTACATCGTTTTCGTCAAACCAGTCTTTGTTCTTCTTTCTGGCGAAACCCAAGACTTCTGCAGAGGATTTTGCAATAGCAGTTTTCAGTTGTTCCCAAAGTGTTTCAGGGGAGGAGTCTACTGGGTCCGCTGTGTCTTTGAGCCTGCGCTGTAAATCTGTCTGAAAGGCAGCTTTCACATCGTCACGCTGAAGGCTGGCAACGTCAAACTTTTTCTTGGGGGGCCCCCATTTCTTGGGTTTTGGCTTGAAGTGGAGCCTGAGTTTGCAGCGGACAAGGCGGTGGTCAGTGTGGCACTCTGCGCTGGGCATCACTCTGGTGAGGAGGACGTCACTGCGGTCCCTCTGACGCACTAGGACATAGTCGATAAGGTGCCAGTGTTTGGAGCGAGGATGCATCCAGGTGGTCTTTCGACTGTCCTTTTGCTGAAAAGTAGTGTTGGTAATGACCAGTTGCTGCTCCGCACAGAACTCCAACAGTAGGCGGCCATTGTCATTGCAGTTCCCCACGCCATGCTTGCCGAGGACTCCTTTCCAGGCTTCAGAGTCCTGGCCCACTCTGGCGTTGAAGTCGCCAAGGATGATGACTTTGTCGTCTGCAGGGGTACTCTGTGTCGCCTCAAGCACCAGACGGCGCAGAGAGGACTGAATGAGGGGTACTCTGTAGGAGGCTGCGCAGGTCAGTGTAAAACTTGTCCTTTTCAGCAGGCTCTGCCAGGAGGGTTGGGGAGTACACACTGAGAAGGGTGACGTGCTGCTGGTGTCTCAGTGGGAGGCGCATGGACATGATGCGGTCTGAGTGGCCCGTTGGTAGGTTTTCCAGCTTAGTCGCAATGGATGTCTTGACCATGAAACCCACGCCTGAAAGCCGTCTTTCTGATGCAGGCCTGCCTGACCAGTAGAGGGTGTACCCAGCACCAAGTTCTTGGAGGCTGCCTTCGTCCGGAAGGCGTACTTCGCTGAGCGCGGCGATGTCGATGTTTAACCTCCGCAATTCATGGGCAATGAGGGCGGAGCGACGTTCAGGGCGTCCGCTGTCTGCTTTGTCGAGCATGGTTCGGACGTTCCAGCATGCTACGTTGAGTCCGGTCGTGGTCGTCATGAGAGTGGATCCGTTATTCTTTCTTGTTTTTTGACCGCAGGAGAAGATGCCCGTTGACCGCGGCTAGCCAACTGGGGTTGCGAGGGGACGAGCTTTGGTTAGGCCACCTTTTCTAGGCCCCTCTCCGTGTGGAGCAAGCAGTGCTGTCCCTAGAGAAGGCTGCTTGGTCGTTCAGGGTGTGCCGAGTGATGTTGTCATCCCCAGGTCAACATCAGGCGACCAATATCCTGAACCGCCTGCATGCAGGTTTGAGACTGCGGCTTCCAGTGACATCTTTCACCTGCCGTTTCGCCCCTCGCCCGTCGCTACAGGACTTGGAATGGTCAGTGTCATGGTCCGTGGACGTTTCCTAAAGCCTGCGCAGTGGAGCTTTTTGGTGGAGTGCAGTGTGCGCAGTACTGGCCCCACCCTTTAAACCCTTGGTTCATCTGCCATGGCCTAGCAAGCTGGGACGATGGCATCGAGGTCCTCGGGTCGTAGGTTTTATATCAGACTGTCCTTGTCCTAGTCTCTGGCTCAAAAGCCTTCCCCGGAGACATGGGGGCTTTGATGTCAGGGGTTTCCTCCCTTAGCCTTTCCGCAGCCAAGCGGCCAGGCCTGCAAGGCAGCAGGCGACTCGTGGAGGGCGGGGTCGTCTATGTCCCGTGCAGATGTGAACATCTGCCCACTGCCCACATACTTTACAAACTGTAATATGACTCATGATTGAATTCATGAGAAAGGATGGATTTTTGAAGTTGACCTGGAGCACCCACACCACTTACATGATTACCACATTGATTATCCATTATCATTTCAAAAAAATGTCTTTGACAGGAAAAAAGAAGACATAGAACTTGGGCTAAATTTAAATGATAAATTAATTATGTTTGCCACTATTGTCTACTGCAGTTTTACATCAGGCATGGGTTAGTACTAAAGAAAGTTCACAGAAGCATATAATTTGATCAGTGTGCTTTTATGAAAGATTACATAATGAAGAACACAACCCTATGTGCTAGGGAAGGTAACACTGCATTTGACAAAGACTTCTTTAAGCTTATGAACAATGCCTGTTTTGGAAAGACAATGGAAAATCCACATCACCGCAAAGATGTGAGACTGGTCACAATTGAATCAGGTGCAATTAAACTTACAGGTAAGCCTCAATATGCAGGTTATAAAGAGTTCCATCCCTCACCGTAGCAGTCACACTCAAAAAAAAGGTTGTTGATCTCAACAAGCCAGTGTTCATTGGTATGTAAATACTTCAACTGTCAAAGCTGTTGATGCTTGAATTCTACTATAATTACTTTAAACCGAAGTATCCTGATTGTCGACTGCTATACACTGACACTACTTTATGATCATAGACGTGCCTACTGAAGACTTTTATGAAGACATGAAAACAGAGTTACATATGTATGACACGTCGGATTATCCTAAGGATCATCCGCTTTACAGTACACAAAACAAAAAGTACCTCAAAAATTTAAAGATGAACTGAATGGAGTGCCTATAGTTGAGTACATTGGACTGAGGTTAAAAATGTATTCCATACTGCACCAGAAAGGCAGTCAGTCTAAAGCAAAAGGTATTTTAAAAAACAGCGATAAAAAATAAAGATATTTGACATAAACACTATAAGCAAGTTTTAGATGGAGAACTAATGCCTGATTATCCATACAAGACACTGAGATCAAACAAACATAATCTTGAAATAATCACTACACACAAGAAGTCACTTGCTCTTGGTGACACAAAACGGGTGTTTCACAGTAAGGAAAAGGCTTATGCACCTGGACAATACAAGCTTAAGTTATCTGAAATAGTTGATGAATTAGTTGATGAAATGCTTGATGAATTAGTTGATGAAATGGCTCAAATGGCTAAAAATGAGTAACAGTGTCCGGTGAAATAATCTGTAATTCTTTTCTGATAAATGCCCTCTGAGGGGCAGGCTCATATAGATAATAAATATATGGGTTACCAGGGACTATTTTTTACATTGTGAACAGACAAAGACTACATTGGATCAGTCGCCCTAGGCTTCGTATCATTTTCTGTCTCACCAGGTTGATACAGATATCTTACCTGATTCATAAACAAACTTGTGTCAGGCGCTAGCGGCATAAGAGAGGATTTTAGCCCTGGTCCTGTTGGTATTGTTTTTGGTTTAATAACATCAGCAGGTTTGAGGTGACCCTCGTTATTCATTGCTTTTATTACAGTAGTAATCTCTTAACCCACTCAGTGTTACGTGTGTCATGCATGAATTTCTTAGAATACTGATAACTGAAAAGTCTCTCAGATTATTGTTTGTTAAAGTTCTCAACAATTGCCTGTGACCTGTGGATGCCCGGTATGCAGCATCGTACTAGCACGCCATGCTTCGCAAATAATTGATTAACTGCACCTTTAAATTCACTTTCATCATTGACTTGCACAAGCCTGGGGTATTTCAGAGGACCCCGACTATATATCAATGATAATGCTGCTACCACAGTGCTAGCGTTCTTGTCAGTTATAGGTTCAGTGTCCTTGAATCAGGATGAAATGTTGACAACAGTCAGTGCATACTTGTATCTTTTTTTTTCTGATATCACGAGGAAGGAACAAGCGATCCATTTGGTGTGTGTCATTAGGGGTGGTACTTTCAAAGTGTAGTCTTATTTTTCTTGGAGCAGGTAAATATATCTTCCATATAGCTTGCCTTTGCAGCCAGTGTTTTACTTGATCAAGTGTAACATCACTACCTACAACAGCAGACAATTTCTCTATTGTAGTTTTTCCTTTCCAGTAGCTAATTGGGGAGTAATATATTTTTGATAGTTTAGCTTTAACACTTTCCATTTCTTCTAGCAAGAAAAACTCCTGTGAAATAAACAAATGTCATACCTCTAAAACGAACATTATTTCACCATTCCTTTGTTGTTGACTGGGTTCATAGTAGTTACTAAGTTTCAGTTGTTGTATGCTCATGTCTTCACCAGTAACAAGGTAGTATTCTTTAATAGCGTCATCAACATGTGTAAATGTATGATGTGCTTTACCTTCCAGTCTGAGTTTTTCATTGATGAAATCAAGTCTTTCTATTCTTTTCTTCTCTCATAATCTTGTCCTGCTTGGGCTAGTTACTCTGCAGCTTCATTGTGATGTCTCATTTCTTCCGCACTTTTTTCTTTACTAAGTTTTGAAAATAGTTAATTTGATCCACTGAAAGCAAGTGCATTAACAACAGCACCACCAACGATAACAGCTAATATTTTTGATTTACATGGATAAATTTTTAAAAATAATTCCCTGCTGAACAAGAAAGTCTTTTGTTGCAATTGACGCTGTGACAACCGCAACTAGCTTAGCACTGTCCTTAAAATCTAGGTTGCCTAGGTTTGCAAAATGCATTTTGAGAAAACTCCACCCTAGCATAGTGTATGCAACCGCAAGTCCACTAAAAATCTGACCACATCACTCCCCTGCTCAAACTCCTTCACTGGCTTCCCATCCCCCAACGCATCCAATACAAGATTCTGTCTCTCTGCTACAAATCCCTGAACAACTGTGCTCCTGCCTATCTCTCCAACTTACTTCACCCCTACACTCCTTCCCGCTCCCTCCACTCCGCTTCTGACCCTCTCCGCCTCTACATCCCCCACACCAAACTCAGCACTTTCGGCCCCCACTCCTTCTCAGTATATGGTCCATCCACCTGGAACACTCTCCCACTCTCTCTCCGTCAGAAACACTCTCTCTCCTCCTTCCAGTCCACCCTCAAAACTCACCTCTTTCAAAGTTCTAGCACTATATCACCACACTCCCCACCCCAAGCTGACTGTCGTAATGTATTTCACTATTTGTGGTAAGTGAGTGATTGTCTAAAGCGTGCGCATGCGTGCGTGAGCTGTGAGTGTGCGCTTAGAGTTATAATTATTATATTAAGATAAGCGCATTATAAATACTGTAATTATTAATTATTATTATAAATGGCAGAGTGATAGACAAGGTTCATTAGGTTTTTTGTGTCGCTCATTTTTTCTTATACATCAAAAATTAAAATAATAAATTTATTCACTGCATGAAAATGAATCAAAAGCTTTTGGTGCTGCTAATAATGTGGAGACTTCTTGCTTTGCTTTTTGAGTTTCTAGTTTTTTTGACACTGTTCAAGTTTGTGGCTTGTATTTTTTCCATAACTTGTAACCTACATAACCAAATCCAACAACAAATCCGCCAACTAAGTATTTTGTTATTTCAGGTTTAGGCTGTTGTGTGGCAGGCTCAGTTGTTAGTTTCTCACTTTGTTGTGGTGGTGGTGGTGGTGATGGTGATATCACTGTTGACGGTGGTGGTGGTAGGTCAGTTACATGAGCCTTTTCTGTTAACACATGTAGTTGGAACTTTTTCTGTCTGTTATATTCACCCCACCTCAACCCTGCCAGGGCTTTTAGTCTTAGTTACCATTTGAATTTGAGTCAAGCCGTAGCTCAGTTGTGGGGTCGTCTGACTGTCCTCCATTTTCTTCTGCTTTAAATTTATTTTAGAAAAATCAACATGACTCCCAGTATTGAGTAAGGTTACAGCGGGAGTGAGGTAATATCCAAATTTGTAAAACATAAGGCATGCTAATTTGCGGATTGAAATTGAAACAATAGGGTTGCTTTCAAGATCATGTGATAGACTGTCAGTGTCCATAGGCAAGAAGTGACTAACTGCTTTTGTATACAGACACACGGGAGATCGACTTAAGTCACGGGTCATTAGTGAACCAATGTGATTTTCATATTTAGTGTGTAGCTTAATTGCCTCTTCAGCGGTGAGTGATTCTATTTCTTTTGTTGTATACTGTTTCCCAAGATAAGCTTTTGATTTCCCAGAAACTATCACAGAGAGAAGATGTTCTTTTTGTGAGTCTAAGTCCTTATTTTCTACAGAACAGATATCACTCAGAAGTAGTAATTCATCCTGATTCATTTTATTAAATAAAATAGAAATTAAAACAAAATTCGTTCACCTATCTTTAGGTTTATGCTGTTTCAGATTGGCATAAATCCTTACTATAAAACTTGTCAGCAAAACACATTTCACAAGCACAACACTGACCATCCTGCATAATATCGATTTCTTGAAAAGACTGATGGTAAACTGTAGGGCGTCAGTTTATAATTTAAAATACCAGGGCATGCATTCAATAAAACCTTGCTGCCCAATGAATTGGCAGGTAGGCACGGCACATGCTTCAGTAAACCCTCAGCAGGTGTACTGTCATGAATACACCAAAGCTTGCCTTGCCTGACTTAGATCCTGTTCACAGTTAGGCTTACTTTTAGAAATGCAGAAATTAACAGTCAAACCCCCTGAGTCTGACTCGCAGAGAGGGGCCTAACTTAAAAGTAGATGGTTTCCCTGTCCCCATCTTGAATACAGTTAAGCTTGCCTCGCCTGACTAAGCATGTAAACTAACTCAGATCCTGTTTCCCAGCTGGGCTATTAAAATTGAAGTTGTTTCAATAAAATATCCTGGTATCACTTAACTGAGCTTATTTCACACAGGCATCTGACTTCCACCACCAGACTATTATTGAAAATAACTTATTTTTTTGTCTATGTAACGTAATAAAAATGTCCAAGTAACCTGGTGACTTAAGACAAAGAACTCATAACAACTTATGTTAAGTCATTTACAAGTGCTTGTTTTAACAAGGTAACTTTAAAGACACTTACAAAGTTATAGGTAACCTATCTAATTTATTAATTGGTGCATGTAATTTACTTGTCATCAAGTCAAGATGACCTTCTCATGCTCTGTACTGAGGAATTTTTATAGGGACTCTGACTTGAAAAAAGGACAGTCTCACCTTGTGCGCAGTTTGAAAAGCAAGTGAACAGCTCACAGACATGTGGGCAGCCTGTGGGGCGCTGTGATATGCAGGAATGCTTCTAATAAAAGAAAGTAAGTTTAATTTATGGATTGAATGTTATTCATAGGCATTATCTTCTGGGTTAGGAGCTGATTTGAAAATGTACTGGATGTACTGAGGGTGATGGGGCAAATTAGTCATTAATTAAGGATCAGCTTAAGTTAGTTAGTAATGGAGTTTAAAGCCGAGCAGGCAACTAAGGCCATCTCACAGCGGAGGTCAGCTTAAGACAATCTCCAAATCCTGAAGGGACCTGGGTAGTTGACAACTGATTGAAGAAACGCTTTGTTAACGATTTGAAAATGTACCGTGTGCACTATAACAGGTGGGGAGTTGGTTGGGGGTGAGGGAGGGTGATGGTCAAATTGGCCAGTAAATAGTGGTCAGCTTAAAACAAATGGAAAAGTTGTCCGAGGATTCTCCAATTCCTAATCTCTGACATCATAACCATGTGTACCAGAAGCATAGACAACACTCCAAACATCCGTAGGGCTCATGAGGATCTATGCCTCTTGGTTATACTTATGGAACAAGCTGATTATCCCCTGTGACTTTGCTCTTGTTTCCTTGTTGAGAGTCGTTTGGTGTAAACGAAACCTAAATAGTATCTATGGCTATACTAGACGACTAGATAGGAGGGGGGGGGGGGAGGGACGAGGGGACAGTGGAGATAGATCTAGGGATGGAGGTCCGGAGAATGGGGAGTGGGCGGGAAAAAGAGGGAGGTAGGCTTACAGAAAAGAAACTGCTTTCACTATCTTTTCACCGGCCGATAAAAAATATTGAACTATCTTTCTTACTGTTGTTTCTCTTGATTCGACACCACTGTCAGGGGCAGTGAATCGAGGGAGACAACCAGTGTTACGATCTGGCTCTTGTGTCTATCGTCTGTTTCTGCTGTCAGGTGTGTCTGGGTTTGCAAGACACATGCGGTGTATCAGACTATGACCGTTTAAGGTCGCTGGCGTACCCCGACACTGATGTAGTAATCATCTGCTTTGCCATCAACAACCGAGCATCACTGGAAAACATCGAGTACATATGGAACCCTGAGGTGGGACAATATACCAGATTTTATCCTTTTAACGACTTGTAGAACATTCTGAGTAAGGCGTCTCCACTAGTGAAACGGCGGTTATAAATGGCGCTTCTTATTATTGACATAAACTCATTCGAGACAAACTGAATCCGGATATGCGGCTTAAGCTTAAGCCGCGTATCCGGATGCAGTTCGTCTCGAATGAGTTAACAGCTTCATTATCACAGTCCTGTGACAATCTTTCGTCGAACGTTGCAGTTATATATATCATGGCTTTTTATTTTCGGGAATGTATGATTCTCCGCACTAGTCCGTCAGTGTGACTGAGAAGCGTGTATGAATATGCTGCGTATATCAGCGCATCTATTAGCAAACGATATGACTCAGCCAGGGTGTTTGTGTTTTGACGTCCGATACTCGCTTCTGTTATTGTTCGAAATGTTTTATATAACTTTATATTATTCAGGAACAAATACATAGAAGAAACGTACGATGCGGTTCCATAAACACGAATTCGATACGAATACGACCCGAACCCGATACGGTGATGCAATTTTCCTTCAAAAACTGCGTCATTTTGGTTCGAAGTTGGATGCGTTTCGGCATGGGTCATATGGAAACGCACAAACATGAAAAGGACTTGCACGAACCTTTCTGTTTCATCGGACTCGCTTCTTATTCGGATCGTATTCGTATCGGATGCGTGTTTATGGAACCAAAGCTTAAAGGGTAGTTTCTTGCAACTTTCGACCAATAGATTCGTGTTCTTATTCATTCGTTTCATTTTAATTCTTCAGAACCAATGTCACAGTTACAGTTTGACCTCTGGTGCCTTGAACTGCGATGAGTGTCAGCTTAATTTTCAAGATTCCCATGCACGACAGAAACTGATTGAACATGTTAATTTTCTATTGGTGCGTTATGCCCCCAGGTGCGTCACTTCTGTCCGAATGTGCCCATCATCCTCGTGGGCAACAAGAAGGACTTGCGCAACGACCCGGCCACACGCGCGGAGCTGGAGCGCACGAAGCAGTCGCCGGTGCGGCTAGAAGAGGGGCGCGCCATGGCCGAGAGGATCGGAGCCGTGGCCTATGTGGAGTGTTCGGCCAAGACCAAGGACGGTATCCGGGAGGTCTTCGAGACGGCCACCAGGGAGTCGATGAGAGAGAGACATGTCGTACACAGCAACAGGTGTATTCTTTTATGATAGTGAGTAGTGTTCGTACGCCTTACAGGCAGAGTGAACCTCTCTCCCATTGTTTCGTGTGTAATTATGGCTGTGTTGATTGTCCCTTTTGGAGTATGTCATCTTCATGTTCATGATGAACTGGGCTACATTTTGGTATCTTTTTTGTGGACCATTTCCTCTAGAGTGGAAAATGCTTTGGCTTTTCGAGTCTATTTTTCGCTCTACTGGCTCAGTGGCAGTCACGCTTGATTGCACCTGCCGTACCCTTGCACCTACTCAGTCTACACGTGAACTCACACAGGCTGTCCTCGGTGTCAGAGTTCAACTATTTGAATTGTAGTGCTGTGAATACACGCAGTCTGCATGTGAGCTTGTCTGGCCTACCTACTGTGCCCCTGACTGACTGTGTCACTAGTCCATCGTCACACACTGTGTGTACAACCAGTCTAAAGATGAACTCTTCTGGTCTGCCTACAGTGACCCAGTCTGTCACCAGTCCATCATCATGCACTATGTATCAATCCAGCCTGACAGTGAACCCCTCTAATCTACCGCCCACTGTTCCACAACACAAGTACTCCAGAGATAATTTGTTGTGTATTAGACCTGTGGCCATACGTCTGGACCCCACTCTCATCCTCCACCTTCGGAGTTTGGGGATAGGGTGTAATTTGCCTCGTAAACGGACCCGGAGAGGTGGTAGGAGGAAACAGAGACAAATTATTGTTCTCATCACTGGCAGGTCTAACACGTTGCCATGTGCACCTGCGAAGGACATAGTTTCGCCTGAAAATCTCATCTACATAGACACTAAACCTCAGCAGAAATATTTTAACGTCTGTACTTTCAACGCACAATCAGTGGGACAGCGTGACAAAAGGACTGAGATATGTAATTTTGTGCATGACCAGAACATCGATGTGTTGTTCCTGACAGAGACCTGGCTTTAAATGTCAAGGAGACGAGGCGAAGTGTGTGGACATAACGCCATCTGGCTATTGCCTTAGATTCTTCCCCCGTGCTACTCGTGGTGGAGGACTGGCTTTTTTTTTTTTATCCGTGACAGTTTATTGGAGCATGCCAACATCACATCATCGTTCCCCTTTTCTCATTCAACGTTTGAGCTTGCCCAGTTGACACCTACTGTGCCGCAGCATGTGCACTTGCACTGTCTGTACCGTCCATCCCCCCCCCCCCCCCCCCCCAACAGAAAGAACAGACTTACAGACACTACGTTTTTCAGCGAGTTTGCGGATTTCATGAAGCACTGTAATTCTTTGGGTGGTAAGCTTGTGATTATCGGCGACTTCAACTTTCAATTCGACTGTCCTTCCAACACCAACACGGCTCGTATGTTTGACCTATTACAAACCTTCAGTCTGTCTCAAGGCGTGCATCAGCCTACTCATACCAAAGGTCATACACTCGACTGGGTCGTGTATAGAGAGGAGGACTCCATCTTTAGGTCCGCCTCGATGAGCCACACCATGTCGTCTGACCATTTTCCAGTTCTGTGTAGCCTGTTACCAAGACTTCGATGAACCTCAAGGGGATCGACCATGACAAATTCATAGCTGATGTTGCAGACTTTGTCGGCATCTGTCCCCACGTCTCGGCCGAGCAACTCAACGCTGGTCTGCGAGCTGTCCTAGACCAGCATGCTCCCGCCACTCGCCGCCGGGTGTCGCAGCATCACTCTACGCCCTGGTACTCGTCTGTGGCCGCTGAACTGCGCACCTTGAAGCATGAAAGGCGTCAGGCAGAGAGGTGTTGGCTCAAGTCTGGGCTGACTGTTCATAAACAGATTCTGAATGGTTTGAAGTATAAGATCACTCGCTTGACCACCAAAGCCAAGACTGCTTTTATCTGCGCAAAAGTTGCTGCAGCAAGTACTTGCAAAGAACTTTTCCGTGTGACTAATGGACTCTTGGGTAAGACCAAATCTGTTCAACTGCCCAGCACACACCCAATCCGCGATCTCCCAGAACTGTTCTCTCGCTTTTTCTGTTCCAAAGTCAGAACAATACGTGACAACATTGACAAATGTGATGATGCTCAGACATCTTGCTCATTTGAATCTAAGCGTTTTGCTGGCACGCCTCTTGCATGCTTCAGTCCAGTGACTGAAAAGGTAGTGCTAGACACCATGAGTAAGATGTCTCTCAAGACCTGTGAGCTAGACCCTGTACCTTCGTCCCTTCAATTTGAATGTAAAGATGCAATTGTACCAGTTGTTACAGCTATTGTAAACGAGTCCCTCTTGCACGGCACGGCATCTACCTGTTTCAAAAGTGCAATTGTTAAGCCGCTCTTAAAGAAACCTTCACTTGATCCCAACGGTTTGAAAAACTACAGACCCGTATCCAACCTACCTTTTCTTTCAAAGCTTCTGGAAAAGATAGTGCTCACGCAGCTGCTAGACCATATCAAGAATAATGGTCTGTGGCATGTGTTCCAGTTAGCATAGCACGGAGACAGCATTGCTGCGTGTTGTGAATGACCTACTTGCTGCTAGCGATGAAGATCTAATCTCTGTTCTGACTCTGCTCGATCTGAGCGCAGCGTTTGATACCATTGACCATGACATTCTACTTGCCCGCCTTCGTGATGTGTTTGGCATTTAAAGCACTGCACTGATATTTTTCCAATCCTACTTTGCTGGTCGCTTGCAGATGGTTTCAGTGGCAGGATTTGAGTCCCACCCTGTTGAGCTGCTTTGTGGCGTTCCACAGGGGTCGGTCTTGGGGCCTGTTCTTTTTACTTTGTATACACAGCCCCTGTCGCATGTCATTGAGCGTCACTTTGTTTCTTATCATTTATATGCAGATGATACAGAATTGTACAAACACTCCCTTCGTCAACATGTCAATCAGATGGTGCAGTCTTTGGAGGCTTGTATTTGTGATGTTCAGAAGTGGACCACAGAACAAGCTCCAGCTGAACAGTGACAAAACTGAGTCCCTCCGAATGACGTGCTCCTCTACGTGCAGTGCTGATCTTCCTGAGTCAATGATGGTGGGCGAGAGTGCCATCTCCTTTTCTAGCTCGGCCCGTAACTTGGGTGTCATTTTTGACAACAGGCTGACAATGAAGGAACAAGTGAAAAACGTTTGCCAGCTTGCCTTCATTGAACTCAGGAGGATCAGCACTGTTCGACATATGCTGACTGTTGAAGTTACCAAAACACTTGTTACCTCCCTTGTGCTGTCCCGAATAGACTATTGCAATTCTCTTTTGTCCGGTGTTCCGCAAAATCTTCTTGACCAAATCCAGAGAGTCATGAACTGTGCTGCACGTCTGATTTTTCGTGTACCGAAACGTGAACACATTATGCCTCTACTAGATGATTTGCACTGGCTGCCAGTTTCATACAGAATTCAGTATAAAGTCTGTGTTATTTGTTTCAACATCATCTCTGGTTCTGCCCCTCCTTACTTATCTGATCTTGTCCAGCTGTATACACCGTCCCGCTCACTACTCTCTGCTTCAGACACTCGTGTTTTCCGTATCCCTAGACGTAATAAGGCTACTCAAGGTCATCGTGCATTTTCGTATTTTGGTCCCCTTACATGGAACGCTCTCCCAGCTGATGTGCGTCACTCATCATCTCTTTCCATTTTCAAATCCAAGCTTAAAACACACCTTTTTTGTTGCATATACGTAAAGACCATTTTGTCTGCCGGCTCATCATATGTGTGTGTGTGTGTGTGTGTGTGTGTGTGTGTGTGTGTGTGTGTGTGTGTGTGTGTGTGTGTGTGTGTGTGTGTGTGTGTGTGTGTGTGTTTGAGAGAGAGAGTTTTCTGCTCCTTGTAAATCAATGTATTTGTGTTGTTGTATGTGCTTGTTCTTGTATTTTGCTTTGTGTTTCATTACTATGATTGTAAAGCGCCTAGAGCACCTTGGTGATTAGGCGCTATACAAATTACCTTTATTATTATTATTATGACAGCAAGAGGCGTAACCAGCACCTGCACCTGCAAAGACTCAGGATTTGTGTCTCTTGCTGTTGGATGTCCTTGAAGGAAAAACAAACACGTTTTAGCCGACAGACACAGAGCATGTATACCAACGAGTTTTAGCAAGCAAGAGGCATAGATCCTCATAACTGTGGGGATCATGAGGATCTATACCTCTTTCAGGTTTTTCTTTTGTTTTGTTTTGTTTGTTGTTTTGTTTGTTTGTTTGTTTTTTGTGTTGGTTTTTTGTTTGTTTGTTTGTTGTTGTTGTTTTTGGGGGGAGGTGGGTGGGTTGCCTTGAAGTGAACGTGTTCATGCGTTGTTGTCGGCGGTGGTCGTCGTGGTGTCGCAGCTGTTGTTGTTGTTGTTTTGTTTGTTTGTTCTCTGTGTGTCGTTTTTTGCAGCTCTGTTGTATGATTTATCATCCGCGTCGCTACCCGTATCTAACCTTTTTAGCGCCATGGGCGCATTTCCCGAATTTTGGAAGTGTTACTTAACGACTATGTACAACTTGCAAGACTTGAGGTGGATTGACCAAGATAATTCAAGAGTAGTGTCAGATTAGCTTGGTGCCTGAAGGCGCAAAGCTAAGCATCTGGCACTACCCTTGAATAAACATTGTCAATCAATCTCCTGCTGTAAGGTGTTGTGAAAGGGCAAAGTTAAGCTGTTTTTTTCCGTCTGGCAAAGGATACACAATTTTTAGCACATTCAGTTTTGCGTCTACTTATCGGTACATACAAATTCCGTATATGGATGTCCCATCAACACAGGCGCAAGTGGTACTTGATTTACGAGTTGTCTGCGACTGGGTTGTAAGAGTGTATCACACATTGGAGCCGCGCTGCATCCGGATACGCGGCGTTTTGCTGTGTAACAGACCCCTAGCTAGCACGTTTCAGCGTGGCGGGAATGTCGGGTGCCCCTGAGCTCCTCCTTTCCCCGCCACCCTGCCCGCCTGCTGTCTGTTCGCTGCCCGTCCTGCTGTCTGTCCGCTGCCCGTCCGCTGCCTCCGTCTCGGCCTCCTTAGCGCGCTGGCACTGCGGTGTCTCCCCTCGTCAGCATTAAAGCTGAGGTGCAATGAGAAAAACCCGCACAGCGCGTGTTTTAAAAAGACTACAGGACCCAGCTTGGGCCCTGCCCCTAAGTGGGTCAAATCGGTTCGTAACACAGTTGACGGAGTTGGCAACTGCGTATCCCGAGCTTGCAAAACTCTCGGAAAACGACAGACCACTTCCTGTTGCACGGAAATCATCGCGATTAGCAGATCGGACAACAACAGACGATTCTGTGACACTTTGAAACTGACCGACAGCCACGGATTTTACGCGCTGGGGACTATGATGGCAGAATGCACGGCTGTACATGCTGTAAGTATGACTCCTGACACTTTGTAGTTGTGAACGAATTTTGTCAACACGTACATCCAGTCCAATATAGGATAATATAAATAAATAAAGAAGCATTGTGATGTACATCCAACACAGTAAAGTGGATGTGAGAGAGAGAGAGAGAGAGAGAGAGAGAGAGAGAGAGAGAGAGAGAGAGAGAGAGAGATATTATAACAACAAACACACAACGACAAATAACCCCTCCTTCCTCACCCTTCCGATATCAAATAAAGCTTCAGGCTGTACTGTGTAACTTACGGATAGCTCGGCCTGGTCCATATCCAGTGTGCGTCCAGGCAAGACACAGTGGCCTGCTCTGTCCGTCGGGTGGTCGAGTGTCGTCTGCTACTGTTGATGTCAGTAAAAATATCGCTGGTTTAGATCAGTGATCGCGGTGCGCACTCGCTGCAAACAGGAAGTGGCCTGTCTTTCTCACGGGAGTTTTGCCAGCACGACAAACGCAGTTGAAAACTCAGTCAACTGGGTTGCAAACCGGTTTGCCGAAGTTCGCCGAACGTTCACGAAGACAGGGCCCTCGCTGGGTCCTGCAAAGTTTTTTTAAAACACGTGCGGGGCGGAGTTTTGTGACTGTTTCTCAGCTTTAAGGCTGTCAAACACTGTTAAACTTACCGCCTGGCCCGCCTTTTGCATCTCCGCTCCACTACACTAAGCACGGCCGTCTGCTAGAGGCATAGATTCTCATGGGCGCTTGACGCTTGCGCATAAGATGTACAGCTGGACAAAAGAGGATCATGACAATCTATGCCTCCTGCTGCTATATACCCGCTGAGACTTGACGACTGAGAGAGTGACAAGCTGTTTTTACTAAAAAGGTAACAAAAGAGGCGATAGGAAATGGCAGCGGACAGACACTTGGCCTAATGTCTCACTCTACCGACGGTCAATAAAAACAAAACAAAGATAATCGTGTTCGCACGAGCAGCACCAAAAGTACCGACCGTATTTAGGTATGGAAACGATTTAATAAAAACAGTGGATACATACAAGTACCTAGGGGTAATGTTCAATAACAGAGGTAGCTTTACATCAGCAGAAGACCACATTGGGAGACAAGCCAGCAAAGCCGCTCATACCCTTAAACGCTCATTGCAAAACCTATCTACTAAAACGATAATGCAACTGTTTGACTCTTTAGTGGTCCCTGTCGCAACATATGCATCAGAAGTATGGTTCCCTTTCACACTAAAGGCAAATAATATGGACAGTGACCTGAGTGACCTCTTCGATTACTGCATGAAGGGACAAATGCCTCACGAGTTTATCCAACTGAAATTTGCTAAGTCCATCTTAGGCATCCACAAAAAAAAAAAAGCTATGAATATTCCGGCCCTAGCTGAGATCGGACAGTTCCCTGTGAGCATCAGAGTATCGGTCCAAGTGATAGGTTTTTGGCTTCACATGCTAAACTCTGACAGCACCTCGATCCTACCTCAAACAGGCGTATCACGAACAACTCGAGACCACCGCCCCATGGGTTGCAGTTACAAGACAAATTCTTTGCTCACTGGGCTTTCGCCACGTGTGGGATAACCAGTGTACATTCAGGGGAACTTCACTTAAAACAGCCCTCCATAGAAAACTAGAAGAGCAGTACATTAGACTGGATACTGGAACAAAATTAAGCGGAACAACACATAGACTGACATTATATAACAAAGCAACTGATAAATACGGAATACAAAGCTATCTTATTTACACAAAAATACGAGAACACAAACCAGCCCTAACGAAGTTGCGAGTAAGTGTCCACATGTTAGAAGTAGAAAGAGGCATGTATACAAACACACCCTGGGAACATAGACTATGTCGCGCGTGTGGAGTAGTAGAGGACGAAACTCACATGCTAGGCGATTGTAGTTTATATAATCATCTCAGAACCCAGCTAGTTACAAGTACAGACCGCCATAAGCCAAGCCAACTACTAGTAAGAAAGGATGCACAATGCACTCTAGCAAAGTTTGTATTTGACTGCTTCTCCGTAAGGGAGAGAAACGTAACGACCAAACAGCATTGATACTGCGTCTCTTCTTTTTCACGCCCCAGACCGTCGGAGACGCTACAAGACCGGACGGAGCCACGGACCACACGAAATTCACAGGAATAATACGGACGGGACTGCACGGACACAGACGCCGCTTGATGAACACCAATGAACTGACTTACTCAGTGCCGACAGAAAAATGCAAAATTCCGTGTGGACTGACTGAACGAGCTTAAAGAATGATAAAAAGTAATGTATATGATAGATAAGTCCGATCCCTCTGTGTCCTTTGGCTCCTCGACAATAAATGTTGTTCTTGTTCTTGTTCTACCACACTAAAGAGCAATTCAGTAGCAGCTGTATGCTCCGGGACCTAGGTGACTTGTCTTCCGAGTGTTATCATTAGTGCTTTGTGTAAACAGAGTTGGCGGGGTCTCTTTATTATAGGTCCGTATGGTATAGCAACGAACAATCCGCATTCAGTCCCTCCCTTTTGCTAGAGACATAGATTCTCATATACCACGACAGTCACAGGAGCTCATTACAGTGTAAATCGTTTGCAAGAATAGATTAATTCCGCTGCGCTCCTACGCCCGCAGGTTCTCATGAGTCTGATAATAGATGCCGATTGTTGCGATATTGGGCCTTGATCACACATAGTGCCGTAGGACGGTCAACCTAATTGAATAGAAGACATTAGATTTGAGACGTGATTCGTCTGTTCTGGCTCATAAAATCCTTTATCCGTCAGGACTTTTTTAGTTACCTAATAAATTTTCAAATTAATTAACAAAATTTTTTTAAAAAACATGACGCAGTAATGTTCTCTCTCTCTCTCTCTCTCTCTCTCTCTCTCTCTCTCTCTCTCTCTCTCTCTCTCTCTCTCTCTCTCTCTCTCTCTCTCTCTCTCTCTCTCTCTCTCTCTCTCTCTCTCTTCTCTCTCTCCTTTGATCAAACGGTGACATTTCTATAAGAAACGGTTTACTGTGCTGTTGTTTTAGTTTCACCTCATAGATTTGACATTAACATTTGCGATGCTTTTGGTTTATAAGCGATGCGGCCGTATCACAGCAACATGTGTTGCAGTCTGACAGTTTAGGGAAATCGTTGGACTATTTGTACTGTGGTTGACCTGTGTACAGTACAGTTGCGCGTTTGACTTGTGTCTGGCCGGCATACGCACCATTTTTGTAAGCCGGACTAAATGTAAAGATTAATGATTATAGTGCATAGCCAAACGTGTTGTGCTGAATGCGAGTAGACAGTTCTACAAACTATCATGCAAGTTATTTTTGACAGTCGTGGTGATTATAAGTGGATTTGGTTTATTCCATATTTTCGCACAAGATCATTCCTTTCAGCGACTGGACTGTTTCACTGAGTTTCGGATATTGAAAACTTTATATTTACATTTTCGTCATCAAAATGTGTACACCATCAAACAATTACATGCATGCCCACTGGCTGAAGGTCGGGCACCTTAATGTATTTCACCTTTACAATAAGGTTCCTGACATTTCAATATTTTTAAACCAGCCTTCACACTTCCATCTCTTTGGGCTAACGGATTCACGTCTGGACTCAAGAATTAGCGACGAAAATCTGTGCATTCCAAACTTTTCCTTAATTCGTCGTGACCCAAACACCCTCAAACACAGAGGCCGGATTGCTGTTTATGTCCATAACTCGATTGCACGTATGGTTCGCAGACGTGATGATCTGGAGTCAACTGAGACTGAGTGTGTATGGCTAGAAGTAAAAATTAATAACTCATCGCCAATTATAATGGGTTATGTATATAGAAATCCATCGTCCACTGTCGAGTGGTATGATGACTTTGTGCAGATGATGGATAAAGTGAATGACACTGACAAAGATGTACTGCTGTTAGTTGATTTTAACATTGACTTACTGAAAACAAATCCCACATGGCAATCGACAACAACTCTTTTTGGGTTGAAGCAACTAATCCAAGCTCCTACTAGAATAACCCAATCATCCGCTACACTCATTGATCACATCTATACCAACAACTGTAAGTCATTACTAGAGACCAGCGTCCCCCTACTAGCTGTCAGTGATCATTTTCCCATCACCTGTACATGGTCGTGCAAGATGCCCAAACAAAATAGGGATCAGCATGTGTACATTACCTATAGGTCTTTTAAAAAAATATACAAAGATGCTTTTCTACACATCTTAGCCTTACGCCGTTTCATGATGTGTACAATTGTACCAACCCAGATAAGGCTGTCTCTCTCTTACTTGATCTGTTCCTAGGGGTGCTAAACAAACATGCGCCAGTAAGAAGAGAGCGAGTCCGATCCCACCAGCCTCCCTCATGGATAACCGATGAAATCAAACAAGCAATGGTTGATAGAAATAAGGCTAAGAAAGAAAAGAACTTTCATGAATTTAAAAGATTACGAAATAAAGTTAAGTACTTAACTAGAGAGGCGCAGAGATCGTTTGTAACCAAAAACAGTGCAATACCATTCCAGAAAACCTCTCCGCTGAGGAGTTTAATAACCACTATCTATCAGCCCCCAAAGACTTACTCAGTTCTCACAATCGGAATCAGTCGATATATTCCACACTAGAGAAGCTAACAAAGTTCTGTAAGCAAAGATTGTCCTCAGATGATAGTTTCGTCTTCCCTGATATTGCTGTACACGAGGTAAAAATACATTTCCATCCTAAAAAAGAAAACGTCTTCGGGCAGTGATGGTATCAATGGATATATCCTTGACCTGTCGCAACCATACAAGTGGAACCTCTTACATACATTTATAACCTATGTATACAAAAAAAATGTCTTCCCAGTAGCTTTCAAAAAATCAAAAATAGTGCCTGTTCCTAAAGCAAACGATTCTTCTGAAATTAATAACTTTCGCCCCATTTCCCTTCTATCAGTTCTCTCGAAGCCTCTGGAAAAGCATATTCACAAACATCTTCTGGAATTTCTTGAAAAAGGTCCTTATTATATCATTACCAGTCAGGTTTTCGTCCCAAGCATTCATGCCGCACTGCACTCGCACGAATAGTGAATTCGTGGGTCAACAGCATAAATGATAATAAAATGGCTGGTGCTGTCTTCTTGGATCTAAGAAAAGCGTTTGATCTTATCGATCATAGATTACCAAATATTGAAAAAGCTTGCCACCTACTTAAACAAAAAGAGCCCCTCAGCTCTTTCGTTTCTGAACTTCTATCTTACAAAAAGAACACAAACAGTCTACGTCAATGGAAAATGTTCTTCTGAACAATTTGTAAAGTATGGAGTGCCCCAGGGGTCTATTTTAGGCCCACTACTGTTTTGTATCTTCGTTAACGATCTACCGTTTCATGTAACGTGTACTGAGGCTAAGTGTGACATGTTTGCCGACGACTCAACATTACATTCCGCTGGTAAAACTGTACCTGAAATTGCAAATAATCATCAAGAGAGTCTTCATGAAGTCTTTCGGTGGTGTAATAAAAATTGCATGCTTGTAAATCCCACAAAAACACAAAGCATGCTTATCACAACCCGCCAGAAACATCAGCTCAAACCTCCATCACTCAACCTTTCTTTGGACTCCATCCCAGTTGAGCAGGTCAGTCAACACCGCCTGCTTGGAGTAATAATAGATGATGATCTAAGCTGGCATAACCACCTATATTATATGAGAAAACATTTGTCCAAAAAGTTGTTTCTACTTTTCAAACTTAAAACGATCATTGACCTTAAGACGCGCAACCTATTTTTATTGCCTACATTAAACCACACATTGATTATGCCTCAACAATATGGGATGGCTGCAGTGAAAATCACTTCAAGAAGATAAACTCATTATACAAGCGAACTGCTAAGCTTATCCTCTCTGATCCGTCTTTATCCACTGATGCCAAGCTGCAGGCCATCGGACTTCTCCCTTTGGTTAAGCCGCCCTCTCACTAAACAAATGTGCACTGATGCACAAAATTCTTAACGGGAAAGCTCCACCTTACTTATCTAGGCTTTTTTTGTCAATCGAAAAAAATACAGCACCTCCAGGAACAGTCTCTCTATAAACAGGCCCCGTATAGACCTGTTCAAATCTAGCCTGTCTTATTCAGGTGCTCTTTTATGAAATTCTCTTCCTCCCACTACTCAACAAACCACGTCCCTCTCTCTGTTTAAAAGTAGAGTACATGATTACCTTTCTAAGACAACGTTATGCTGATCCTTTCTTCTTCTTTGTTTTTCGACATAATACACTTCATGTTTTTAAATTTTTGCTATTTTTTTTTTCTCCATCTAGCCTCCAAATTGTTTGTTCTGCTTTCTAACTTGTTTTTGATAGTACACAAAATATCATACCTACTTATATGTTAGATAATTATGTGCGCACGTACGTGTGTATGCGTATGTACAAAAGTACATGTATATGTGTGTCTGTGTGCGTGTGTGTATGCGTGTGTGTGACGTTTATTATTAGTTAGTTTTTGTTGTTTGGTTGGTGTTCCTTTTTTTAAGTAGCTTAGCAAGGACAGATTGTAAGAAAGGCCTGCGCGCCTAATATCTCAATCCTTGGAAAATAAAATTTCGTTCGTTCGTTCGTTCTCTCTCTCTCTCTCTCTCTCTCTCTCTCTCTCTCTCTCTCTCTCTCTCTCTCTCTCTCTCTCTCTCTCTCTCTCTCTCTCTCTCTCTCTCTCTCTCTCTCTCTCTCTCTCTCTCTGAATCAGATTAAGCCAGCCCTGACCGTCCGGCACAGGTCCCGCCAGTCAGAATAATCGCCGCCCTGCACTGACCCGACCCTGGCAGCGGCCCGGATACCTATAGGCCCCGTGAAAGCCTCGCCCAAGGGCCGCACGATGTACCGCATTACAGTGGCCTCCATCGCCGTAACAACCGTCAAGGACCAGCGGTGGTCATGATGCAACAGCGTGTCCTCCCGGTCCTTGATACAACCACTCTGTTTATGGGAGATTCCATCCTGCAGCACGTGAGGGGAGACAGGATGGCGACGGGCCCCCAGGACAAAGCGCAGGTAGTAAAAAATAATAATAATACTGTTATTATATAGGCGCTTTTTCTCAATTTTGGGGAAATCGACTCAAAGCGCCGCGCCTGAAACCCTCACACACTCACGAAACAGACACGGATTTTACGCCATTTAAGACAAACACAGTACAAGACAAACGAAGGGCCAGTCAGCTACTGAAGTTACAGAGATTTTTAATCGCTTGTATTTGAAATTTGTAAAGTGGCCTGAGACCGGTACCAAAGTGTGGGGGGTGGGGGGGGGGTGGAAGAACCGGAGTACCCGGAGAAAGAACCCCCGACGGTCCGCCCGAATTAACGGTGACACTTACCAGAGGAGAAAAGTCCAACGCCGGAACCCGGTCTCGAACCGCGCACCTTTGGCATTGGTGGCAGGCGCCTTAACCACTGCGCCACGGACCGCCCAGTCTGTGTCCAGCCTCAACACCCAGCAGATTACAGACTGGCTGGCACAGATACCCCCTTCTCCAGGCGTGCACATCGTGACTTTCCATGTCGGCATAAACGACTGCAAGCTAGGCCATGCTATTACCCCCCCCACACACACACACCCACCCCCCCACCCCAGGTGTGGATGGACATTGCCAACCTGTGTAGACGCGCCTTTCCACACGCCCAACCAGTACAGGCCTCGGGTATCATCTCTGCTAGAGGACAGTGTGCCATCAACAGTAACATACACCTGTTTAACGCCAATCTCCGACACTGAGGTCTGTGAAGGTGTGTAAATGGTGTTCATTGACAATTATTATGCTATTCTTACCACACCGACAGGCGCCCCAAAGAAAACCCTATACAGACAAACCAAGGACAGGATCAGTTCACCCCAGCCGGCAGGGGGTGGCCGGTTAGCCTCGCTCTAAACATCAAGCTTAATGGACGCCTCGACTCCAATCGGCGCTCTAAACCTGCCGCAGGGAATACAGATTATCGAGACCGCTCTGACATAACAGTGCCCAACAAGTTTACTCCACTGTCGCCACCAGGCAACAGGGGCAGGTTTCAGAACTGATCACTGAGCGGATCAGAGCTGGACCCTGCCTCCGCTACGGAGTGGCCAGGGGTCACATAGTTCTCTCACTGAGTCGACAGTGCGTGTTGCCTCCCTTCTCGTTAGCACAGACGGCATCCCAGCAACCAGCTTGGCAGTACTGACCTACCAGCGGTCATCGGTGACATGTGCTACAACGATCGGCGTGGCCTCCAGGACAGTGGCCCATGGTTCAAGCCCCTCGAACGTGATGATGCCGCAATACACACAGTACCCACACGCGGCACCGTATTAACACCTTCAGTGGGCTCAGTCTCAATACCACGCCACAGTGTGCTAAGTACTATCTACACTATACGCCTAGCCACGTGACATTATTGGGACAAGTCCTAAAATGAACAGCTTCCTTCTACATAGCGTTCCTTCATATGTCTTATGATGGTGTTCATGACTAACATTATTAATTCACTGTCAAGTGGTTGCGGAGTGATTTTCTTTCCTAATTTCTGAATGTTGGGAGTAGCGATAAAGCTATGCAAGGTTTTTGACTGAGCTGTAATGCGCGACATTAATTGTCTCTGCTGACGCCGTGTAGTGTTTTCAGTGACGTGCCATTTCCGCCGCAATTGTTGCAAGCGGTGGGCATTCAACTGTGACCGTGAAGTGATTTGTTTTACTGTGGCCGTGAAGCGAGTTGTTTACTGACTGGACTGTCTTGTATAGCCCAGTGAACTATTGACGCTAAAAGCCGATTAGCTCCCCAGGGCAGCGGCATCTAGTGTTTTATCGGTTTTAAAACCGCTGCCAGGCCTATTTTTAAGTATTTTTTTTCTGTTTGTAACTTTTCTTAAGTAGTTATATTATTACATTTGGCCTTTTATATTAATTTCTTTCACTTCATTAGTCTCGTGAGCAATTATGCTGTTTGATCTGAAACGATATAAACACGATATCAGGTCAGCATTTACGTATTCGGGTCACTTAAACATATATCATTTGTATAACAAAATCCCTGATCTCTGTGTGCTCTTGACTCAACCCAGTCCTTTTTCATTTGTTTGGTGTCACTGAATTGCGCCTCACTCCTAACATCAGTGATGAGGCCGTTTCTATCCAGGACTTTGCTGTCTTGCTCCGCGATGCTGATTACTGGGGACAGACAGGTATAGCAGTGTATATACACAATTCAATCAGCGGTATCACCCGCAGGCGTAAAGGAATCACGTGGAATGTGTCTGGATTGAGTTGAGGGCAGACAAATCCACTCCCGTGCTCGTCGGATACATTTATAGAAACCCAGCATCAACATTTCAATGGTATGACGAATTCACAGTTATGATGGATAAGGTCAGAAAGGCCACCTCAGAAATGTTGATTTTGGGAGACTTTAATATCAATTTGCTCCTGAATAACCCTGCCTGGGAATGTACCATTTCTATGTTTGGACTCAGTGAAGCAGTTAGTAACACGGGTGTGTTAGTTCTACTTCCTGCACCCTTATTGACCACATCTACACAACTAATAGGTCAAGGGTAGTAGGAGTAGAGGTGCCCCAAATAGGGATTAGTGATCATTACCCTGTGTGTTGTGGCTGGACATTGAAAGCAAATACTACTTTTCGTAAACACCAGCACACAACTATTAGATATAGATCTTTGAAGCGCTTCAACAAAGACGTATTTCTGCACGACCTAAGTCAAGTATCTTTCCACACAGTGTACAACCAAGGTGACCCTAACGAGGCTCTGTCTGAATGGTACAGATTGTTTCTTGGTGTTCTTGATAAACATGCTCTTTTCAGAGAGAAACGAGTGAAAAATCCCCAACTTCCCGCGTGGTTGAACAATGAAATCAAGGATGCCATGCAGCTCCGAGATGATCATAAAAGGAGCAATAATTTTGTAGCGTACCGAAAACAAAGGAACCTTATAAAATATTTAGTTAGAAATGCTCAGAGGTCTCACTTTCACCATCTCATGAACGGCAAAAAGGATATCGTTTCTGTTTGGCGTGCAATAAACGCCTTTACGAGGTCCAGAGATGCGGCGCATCGTTGCACTAAAATATCAGCTGATACGTTTAATCAGCATTTTCTCTCTACCGCCACTACACTGCTACAGAATCTTACGTCTCCCGGTCAACCGTCTGATGTTTAAGAAAAGCTAAAAAGGTTTTGTGCTGAAAGATTAACACCTAACAC
The DNA here is from genome assembly GCA_036245525.1 of Semisulcospira habei. Classification (NCBI taxonomy): domain Eukaryota; kingdom Metazoa; phylum Mollusca; class Gastropoda; family Semisulcospiridae; genus Semisulcospira; species Semisulcospira habei. The sequence continues at coordinate 187,741,660 of BTPG01000003.1, forward strand.
GTCTTGCAACATTCCGCTTTTAACAGTTTATTAAGAGGGAAAATCCATTTCTTCATTAAAGAGTAAACATACATTTGGCCATGATGGAATTACCAGCATTGTTCTTAAAATGGCTCTTCCATACGTCGTCGAGTCGCTAACATATATCTACAACCTTCGCATACAACATGGACAATTTCCGTCTGGTCTGAAAACGGCAAAGGTAATACCGCTACCTAAAACAAAAGATTTGAATGACCCCAACCATTTCAGACCAATTTCTCTGTTGTCAACTCTGTCGAAACCGATTGAAAGTCACAGTATCCACACACATTTACAACATTTCTTAGATAAATACAAACTCGTTCATCCACTACAGTCTGGTTTTCGTAGGGGACATTCTTATCACACAGCTTTAGTTCACCTGGTTGACAGATGGTTAACTGCTATGAATAATGGGCAAATGACTGGGGCGGTATTTTTTTACCTTTCAATAGCTTTTGATCTTGTCAAACATGATCTTTTAATTAAATAGCTTGCTGCCTATCAGCTGAGTGATGGCACCCTTGCCTTCATTACATCATATCTAAACGGGCGCACACAGTACGTATGTGTGAATGGTACAAACTCACGTGAGGGGGTGATAGACAACGGAGTACCACAAGGATCCGTCCTCGGTCCATTATTATTTTCAGTTTTTATAAATGATTTTCCTTTACATATATCCGACCCCCGTGTAATGTGTAGTCTCTTTGCTGATGATGGAACTCTTGACGTGTCATCGTCAGATTCATCCTGTATAACCCAGTCCCTACAAAGCGGCCTGAATGATGTTTCCACATGGTGTCAAAACAGTTATATGATTCCGAATCCTATTAAGACCAAATGTATGTTAATTACTACTAGACAAAAGCATCAGCTGAACCCATCTCCCCTACAGCTCTATTTGAATGGGCAGTCTGTTGAGCAAGTCAAGGAACAGCGTGTGCTTGGAATCATCATTGATGACAAACTGTGTTGGCAAAGTCATATTACCAAAGTGTGTAAAACAATATCAAAAAAAATATTCTTACTGTCAAAATTAAGATATTTTACTAACGAACCAACAAGGAAACTTTTTTACTGTGCCCACATTCAGCCACATTTGGATTATGCCTCCTCAGTTTGGGATGGGAGCAGTGATGCTAATCTCAAAATAATGAATTCGCTTCACAGGCTGGCAATAAAATTAATCGTTGACAGACCCATGGAAGTCATTTGTAATGATTACAAGTTCAAGCTGCTGGAGTTGATATCCTGCCACTTGACAAGCAGTTCATTTATAATAAGTTGGTACTCGTGCGCGAAATCACCCTCTCAGACTCACCAGCCTATCTCTCTAATTTGTTTGCACTTGCCCACAGATCTAGTCGAAAATCAGGGAACAATCTGGTAGTACCAAGGCCCCGCTTAGATATTACAAGACGTCCCTCTCCTACTCTGGTGCAAAATTATGGAACACAGTTCCTGCAGACATTGAAACAGCACCTTCTTTACGAACGTTCAAGAACCAACTGCATAAATTTATTAAGAACGTGTGAAAACATATTGTTCATATTTTTCTTTCACGTACCGGCCGTCACTGACTGCAGAAACATTTCCTTATTCAAATTTATGTATCATTATACTTTAGACTTGCTGAGGTGTCTTTTGCAGCATAACTTCATAATTTTTTATGTTTAATGTTCGATGTTTTTGCTTGGTGTCAGTGTGTGTGTGTGTGTGTGTGTGTGTTTGTGTGTGTGTGTGTGTGTGTGTGTGTGTGTGTGTGTGTGTGTGTGTGTGTGTGTGTGTGTGTGTGTGTGGACTGGTAGAAATCAGTACGTGTGTGTGTGTGTGTGTGTGTGTGTGCGTGCGGACTGGTATATATCAGTGTGAATATGTGTGTGTGTGTGTGTGTGTGTGTGTGTGTGTGTGTGTGTGTGTGTGTGTGTGTGTGTGTGTGTGTGTGTGTGTGTGTGTGTGTGTGTGTGGTGTAATGTGAGCATTGATTATTGAAATGGAATTATTGTTGCCTGTCCTTCTCACTATTATGTATACTTTTATATATAAAATTATGTGTATGTGTGTTTACGTGCGTGCTATAACTCAATAAGGACATGATTGAAAAAAGGTTATTGAAGGTACCTAATCATTATTTTATCCTTGAAAAATAAAAGTTTCATTTCATTTCATCTCTCTCTCTCTCTCTCTCTCTCTCTCTCTCTCTCTCTCTCTCTCTCTCTCTCTCTCTCTCTCTCTCTCTCTCTCTCTCTCTCTCTCTCTCTCTCTCTCTCTCTCTCTCTAGCTTAAGCCGCGTAAGCGTGTGTGTGCACGTGTGTGCGTGTGCGTTGTGCGTGTGTGCGTGTGCGCACATGTATATTAGAGATAGAGAGTGGCGTGCTCAAATGTGCATGCGTTATGTATGCGTATTAGGTTGTGTGTATTCTTATTATATTATTTTAATTAAACCTTACAACATGACATTATGCCCGACCAGTAAAGTTGGTAATTCCTATGTCACTTCCCCCCAACATTATTATTTTTTTTTTTTTAAATATTTTTTCTCATTCTTGGCTTGTGCTGTGTCATGTATTTTTTTTTTTTCCTTCTTAGTAGTACTGCCGAGACTTGTATAACTACAAGGCTGAGCCAGACACCAGCATCCTCCAAAACAACCAGGCTGGGGCCAGGAAGTCTGAAGACCTGCCAGTGTTAGCTGAAGAGGTGGAAGCAGCCGTACGCGGCCTGAAGGGAGGAAAGTCTCCAGGTGTAGACAACGTACCTGCTGAACTGTTGAAACATGGAGGAGAAGTAACAACGAAGGTCCTCACTACACTCTGTCAAAAGATCTGGGAGCAAAAGAAATGGCCAGTAGAATGGACACAGTCTCTAGTGATCCCGCTCCCCAAGAAAGGAAACCTGAAACAGTGCCAGAACTACAGAACTATCAGTCTGATAAGTCACCCTAGCAAAGTAATGCTTAGAATCATTCTCAACCGCCTCAAAACTTTCGCCGAGGAACTGCTGGCAGAAGAACAGGCTGGCTTCAGAGTTGGAAGAAGCACTGTAGAGCAGATTTTCAACTGCCGCGTCCTGATCGAGAAACATCTGCAGCATCAGCGCGAACTCTACCACAACTTCATTGATTTCAGGAAAGCATTTGATCGCGTCTGGCACGACGGACTCTGGCAAGTCATGAGATCGTTCAACATAGAGGAGGGACTGATCCAAATGATAGAAGCGCTTTACAAGAACGCCTGCAGCGCGGTTCTACTTAACAATCAGTCAGGCGAGTTCTTCAGGACGACGATCGGTGTCCGTCAAGGATGCCTGCTCTCTCCTGTCCTTTTCAACATATTCCTGGAGAAGATCATGCAGGAAACCCTCCACGACCACCATACTTCAATCTCTATTGGTGGCAGATCCCTGTGCAATCTTCGATTCGCAGACGACATTGACCTCATGGCAGGCAGCAATAGTGAGCTCCAAAACCTGACAGACAAACTTTCAAGTAGCGCAGGGTCTTATGGCATGGAGATCAGTACGGATAAAAGCAAAGTGATGATCAACACCACAAGCGACAGCAGCAGCAACATTCACATGAATGGCCAGAAGCTAGAAGAGGTCAATAGCTTCAAGTACTTGGGAGCCACCCTGTCCAAAGACGGTAGTTGCATAGCAGAGATCCGTATCAGGATAGGTACAGCAACATCCGCAATGGCCAGGCTGGACAGGATATGGCGAAGTAACTCCATCAGCTTCACCATCAAGTACAGGCTTTACAAGTCCCTCGTAGTGTCTATTCTACTCTACGGCTGTGAGACTTGGACACTGCTTGCAGACTCAGAAAAGAAAATCCAGGCCTTTGAGAACAAGTGCCTGAGGAAGTTGCTCCGCATCTCGTACCGCGAGCACAAGACCAACGAATATGTACGGAGCATCGTCACTTCCCTGGTGGGCCCACATGAACCCCTTCTGGCAACCGTGAAACGGCGCAAGCTTGCTTGGTTTGGCCACGTGACCCGACACAACACCTTGTCCAAGACTATCCTCCAAGGCACTCTCGAAGGAAGTCGTCGGCGAGATCGTCAGAGAAAGAGTTGGGTCGCAAACATAAAAGAATGGACCGAACTCAAGATGCCAGACTTGCTTGCCACCGCCCAAAATAGAACTCAGTGGAGAGCACTGTCTGTTGCTGCTGCCTTTCAGTCCCCCCAACGCCCAGTTCGGGCAAGGGACTGATGATGATGATGATGATGAGTAGTAGAAAACAATTAGTACGATAGTAACTCTGTAATCAGTAGATTAGCAACGGCAAGTTCGAAAAATGGTTGTTACTACCAAAACTTTTACCGTTGTCAAATAAAGGATCATTGTCATTGTCATTCTCTCTCTCTCTCTCTCTCTCTCTCTCTCTCTCTCTCTCTCTCTCTCTCTCTCTCTCTCTCTCTCTCTCTCTCTCTCTCTCTCTCTCTCTCTCTCTCTCTCTCTCTCTCTCTCTCTCTCTCCTCTCTCTCTCTCTCTCTCTCTCTCTCTCTCTCTCTCTCTCTCTCTCTCTCTCTCTCCACATCTCCCATGGGCCCCCCCCTTCTTCGTAGGTGACGGCCGACCGATGTACCCGTACTCTAATCCCTCCGTATTTCCCTATCCCCCACTACCCCCGCCCCCAGGAGTGCCCCAGCTTAGTGAAAGTGACTGCGCAGCCTTGTTTTCTCTGCTGCAGAAATTCAGACCACGCGCTGGACATTAGGACATTAGGACAGCTTGTGTTATACACTCATAGGACACACCCTTCTTATTTGACAGCGTGTATTTCAGACAGTTTTTGTTTGTTTTTTAGTAGTTTTCTCGCAGCCTTGCCAAAGTTCCATTGTGCAAGTCGAACTCGCAGCTGGACTCTGACCAAGAGAGTCAAAAACATTTTAATTTTGCTTTCTTGTTGTTGCTGTTGTTTTCCCTACGTTTTCTTGTCGTTTTCTTATTTATCTATACACATTGACATTATTTTTATTTTATTTTTTTGGAATAGTATTGCTAGGTTTGTTCTGTTACCGACATGCCAAAATATAATGTAAAAACTGTCCCACAACGAACTGATGAGTTGAGAATTGGCCACCTCAACATTTACAATTTAGTTAATAAGGTGCCAGATTTGTCTGTGTTCTTGAACACGCCCACACATTTTCATGTTTTTGGTGTATCCGAGTCGAGGCTCAAAAACACTATCAGGGATAATTCCATCTCAGTCCCAAACTTCTCAGTACTCCGCAGAGATGCCTCAAGTCCCCAGCACACTGGACTAGCAGTATATATACACGATTCGATAATTAGTAACGTTAAACGACGACGGGACCTAAAGGCAGCCGAAGTTGAAAGTTTATGGGTCGAGGTGAAAACATCTAAATCCCCCCCCCCCCCCCCCCCAGTCCTGATTGGCTTTATTTATAGAAATCCAGAATGCTAACTGGGACTGGTATGATGACTTCGTAGAAATGATGGATAAAGTTAATCAAAGTAAAGATTGCATTGTTCTTCTGGGCGACTTTAACATTGACCTACTTAAGCCCAAAGGGTAGCATCCACAACAGCCTTATTCGGTTTAAAACAATTAGTTAAAAACCCCACTAGAACCACATCTACATCTTCAACCTTAATTGATCACATTTACGTGACAAATGACGATAAAATATCAAATGTGCAGGTTCCCTCCTTAGCTATCAGCGATCATAACCCAGTATGCTGTAACGTCTCCATGAAACTAGACAAGAATAAAACTAAAAGACATAAAACTATAAAATATCGCTTCTTTAAACACTTTAATAAAGACGAATTTCTGTGGGACCTGCACAATGCTCCATTTACTGAGGTTTATGATCACCAATCACCTGACAGTGCCTTGTCATGCTGGATGGATCTGTTTCTCAGTGTCCTTAATAAACATGCGCCCATACGTGAAAAACGAGTTAAACATTCCACCATACCACCCTGGTTAACAGCGGATATAAAACAGGCCATGTCATTTAGAGACAAACTTAAAAAAGAGCAAAAGTACGAAGAATACAAAAAAAAAAAAAAAACGCAATCGTGTCAAATATTTAGTTAGAGCGTCTAAGAAGTCTTTTTTCCAACAAATGATTCGAGACAAAAAGGACACGGCATCTGTTTGGAAAGCTCTGAACGTCATAACGAAGGGTAAATCAGCACCCGAAATCCCATCTCATATGTCAGCTGATATATTAAATAACCATTTCTTAACGACAGCCGAAATACTGGCATTGTCAGCTGCAAATAACAGTAAACCATATGAAGTGCCGAGTTTTCTCAGAGAACACTTTAAAAAAACAACTATATCAAATACTTTCACCATCCCTAATATTACAGCTGCGGAAGTCGGCAGATATATCTCCAGCATGCCGAACAAAAAGTCTGCTGGCATTGATGGTATTGATAATGAAACCCTAAAAATCTCATTACCGTATACAGTAGAATCACTAACATATATTTTCAACCTCTCCATAAAGCAAAGTACATTTCCAACCATTCTTAAAGAAGCAAAGGTAATCCCAATCCCTAAATCTAAAGATCTTGAAGATATCAATAATTATCGTCCAATCTCCCTTCTGTCAGCTTTGTCAAAACCCCTTGAAAAACACATTCAAAAACATCTCCTTGACTTTCTGGAAAAAGGTAAATTACTTAATATTCACCAGTCTGGTTTTAGACCGAAACATTTATGTCAGTCAGCACTGACACGTATTGTAGACAGCTGGCTGGAATCAATCAATAAAAGCCTGATGTCAGGAGCAGTTTTCTTAGACCTTAAAAAAGCATTTGACCTTGTGGACCATGACATTCTCCTAAATAAGCTAACAGTTTATCACTTGAACGCAACCGCCGTAGCATTCTTCCGATCATATCTCGAAGACAGAAAACAAATGGTGTACGCCCATGGAAGATACTCTAAGCAAGGAAATGTAAAATACGGCGTCCCCCAGGGATCTATTTTGGGACCTCTCTTATTCATACAATTTATCAATGATCTACCGTTGCATATCACTAATTCTGACGTTAATTGTAATCTATTTGCTGACGATACGAGTCTTCATGCTTCTGGTAAAAAAACGACGGACATTAGCCATATTTTACAATGCAGTCTCAATGAGGTATATGACTGGTGTAGACAGAACCATATGGTTCTTCACCCAGCTAAAACAAAGAGTATCTTAATCGCCACGCGACAAAAACATCAACGCCGACTACAGCCATTACAATTACAATTAAACGCTGAACCTGTTGAACAAGTCACTGAGCGTAAATTCTTAGGAATACATGTTAATGAACAACTGTGCTGGGAGACCCATATAAATGCTGTTTGTAAGACCATTGCTAAAAACACTTTCCTATTGTCCCAGCTTAGACATGTAACGGATACAAATACCCGTAAATTGTTTTTTCATGCTCATATAAAGTCCCACGTTGATTATGTCTCCACAGTGTGGGACGGCTGCAGTGATGTCCACATGAAGAGGTTAAACTCCATATACAAAAGAGCTGTAAAAATGATAGATAGACGCCCCATCCCTACCACAGACAAATAAATGCGTCTTTATGTATAAGATACTGAATAATATGACACCCCAGTATCTAATCACTAAATTTATATCTCACCAGGAACGTGAACGGACCTCAAGAAACAATACCTTACCCTTACCACTGCCAAGAATCGACCTTTTTAAAACTAGTATGTCATTCTCTGGTCCGTTTGCTTGGAATTCAATCCCTGCACATTTGAAAACTATTACCTCACCAGGAAGTTTTAAAACAAAACTTTCTGATTACCTGATGAGTCAAACTTAATACTTCTCAGGTACTGTAATATTTCCTTACCTCATGTATTTCATAAGATGGTTTTTATGTGTGTGCGTGTATGTGTGTGTGTGTGTGTGTGTGTGTGTGCTCGTGTTTGTTTTTGTGTGTGGGTGTTTGTGTGAGCGGCGCGTGCGCGTGCGTGCGTGTGTGCATGTGTGTGTGATGAGTGTTATTATTTTTTCTGTAGATAATGACGCTATTGGGTTTTGTATGTAAATATATATTTTTTTTAGTTTTCACTTTAATATGCTGTAGATGTTAGCAACGGCAAGTTTGTAAAATGACGATTTGTTTTCTGTCAAAACTTTTTACCGTTGAAAAATAAAGTTTCATCATCATCATCGTCTCTCTCTCTCTCTCTCTCTCTCTCTCTCTCTCTCTCTCTCTCTCTCTCTCTCTCTCTCTCTCTCTCTCTCTCTCTCTCTCTCTCTCTCTCTCTCTCTCTCTCTCTCTCTCTCTCCCCCACCCGGGTCTGCCCTGGGGGACTTGGGTGGGGTTAGGTATTTTTTAGTTCCCAGGGTCACCCTGGTCAGCCCCACAGGGTGGGTTTTTCTCTCTATTCTGGGGCATGTGTTTCTGTCTACCCTTTGTCCATTCACCTGTATTTGCCTTTTTAAAACTCTCCCTACTGTCTGCACTGCCTGTAGCTCTTGATATTGGATGTGTGTTGCTAAATGGTCTTAGCTTTATTTAGGCCCCATGTTGTAGGTTTATTTAACGTATTTGACCGGCTGGCGACATACATTCAATTTTCTGTTTAGTGTTTTTTTCACAAGCAGTGCAGGCACGTCCTGAGAAAGCCTTGTTGCTGTCGGGACGTTAAGCAATGTACAATCAATCAATCTCTCTCTCTCTCTCTCTCTCTCTCTCTCTCTCTCTCTCTCTCTCTCTCTCTCTCTCTCTCTCTCTCTCTCTCTCTCTCTCTCTCTCTCTCTCTCTTTTCTAACATTTATGAACGCATGTAATATACCGCTGGCATTCCAGCAAGCGCATTATGTAATATCCATGGACCTCATGGACTCGGCTGGCCAGACGGGATGCCGCCGATAGACACAGCATTAAACGCTCGCGCCGCGTGGCAGTGCTATAGTTTCTTCGCGTCGACCCGCGCGCGCGATGATTGCGGGATCACTATACATTACTTTTACTGCAGACTATAGCATCTAGCTGTGCGCGGTTTAGTGGCGCGGGGAGGCCGCTATCGCATGTGTGTGCGGGTGTGTGTTTATCTGTGTGTGTGCAAGTGTATGTGTGTGCACGCGCGCATCCCTACGTGCTTGCGCGCGCGTGTGTGTGTGCCAGTGTGCCAGTGTGTGTGTGTGTGTGTGTGTGTGTGTATGCCTGTTGTATGTTTGTTGGAGTGAGCCGTGTTGATTTTTATGATGAGAACAATAGCGGTTTTATGTACAAAATCCTTTATACTCTTTATATTTGCTGTAGTATAGTTTTTTAAGTGATAGAATGTATGTGTACATGATATACTGATGTGTGTGTGTGTGTGTGTGTGTGTGCGTGCGTGCGTGTGTGTGTGTGTGTGTGTGTGTGTGTGTGTGTGTGTGTGTGTGTGTGTGTGTGTGTGTGTGTGTGTGTGTGGGTGCACGAAACCACNTAATATGGGTGACTTTCTTTACCATCCTTCTGGAAAATGGGTGTGTGTAAAATTCTGGGCGGCCAAGTCAGACACCCATTTTTTCTGAGGGTTGTTTCTGCATTATTTTTAATTCAAAAGTCAGAAGAAAAAAAATTGGATGTCCCATTTTTGCAGGTTTACCTAATCTTGTGTGTTTTAAACGCACTGGGCCAGTGCCGGTGTCACCACGGAAGCAAACATCGTTCGGCTGCGCAGAGTGAACTGAGTGGTTTCCCCTTCTATTGTCTCTCGTCCCGCCAACCGTCGCCGTTCCATCAGGTAAGATTGTTTTTATGCAATATTTCTTAGTTAAAAGCACGCCCAAGTGTACTTCTTCAGCGCAGTAATTTAACTGAGATGCTCCCAATCAGATACAATTGCACAGTAGCCTATATGGACCCGTTTGGCCGAGAAAACTGAGTCTGCTACGACCCGCGTCTCAGCCTGCTGCTCAGCCCGTCAGTCTTGTAGTAACAGATAATAGAACCCCACGAATTTAACAAAAGCTTTCTTCTTCAACAAAAGGAATTTGTTCAATAACACATTACAAGGTCAATCTGTCACGCGATTGAGTTGCTTTTTTTTTCTTCTGACATGTGTGATTGTGAACGAAATGTAACTTGGCATGTTCGTATGCATGCACTGTTGAAACAAGATGGTGCCAGATTTGAATCCTCGTACGCAAAACTACCTCGCGATTCGAAAAACAGACTTCCACGAATAGTTTTTTTTCGGATTTTGCAACTAAAGTGTCGCATTTTACTGTATTACCAGTTATTGTTCGTAGGGGGCAGGGGGTACTGCTGTAATTATGTATATATCTGATTCAAAATGTCAATGGTTTACATGGTTGTATTTGACATGATTGCAGCAACACCGTTTTGGTCACACTCAGCACTTTCTGCACACACCCAGCGCCGGATGGCAGCAGGATGTCCAAACCCATCGGGATCTATGGAAGTGGACAAGCACGCCCCTTCCTGGCACATGACCAAGGCCCATGGCAAAATTAGTCAGCAGCAGCATGATGGCCCAGAGTCGTCTGTCGCAGAGGGTGCGTCTGGTAGGAGGGTGCATAGACGGCAGCGGAATGCCCCCAATTACAAACTGGTAAGTGATTCTATGATCATCTTTATTTTATTGGCTCGCGTGCGAAGCAAAAGTGAGTTTATGTTCTGGGCCGTCCGCGTCCATGGTAAACGTCGTTAACAGTGGCATTTTCTCGGAGTCTTTTCAAGCCACATTCTTCAAGCTTGGCCCAAGGATACTTTGTGGCAAGATCTTTGTAAACATACCAATTTGAGTGACCTCTCTCAAAGGGTCACGCGGGGTTGACAGATGTGTGAAAACTGCTTACATTTTCAGAAAACATGGATTTTGCTTTCTTGTGCAAGGCCCCTTAAACCAAAATTGGGCTGCTTTTGTACTAATGCAGCTTTCTTTTTTTCTTTCCTTTTCCAGTTGGCAAGTGGAGCCTGGGATGGGCCTGAGACTGCCGAGAGTGCAAGCGCATCGCAATACAAGGACAGTGATGACGAGGAGTTTGTTCCTGGCTCGAGCTCACAGGATTCAGACGGTGCTTCGCCATCAATCTCTGGGGTCTCTGACACAGACAGTTTTGTATTGAATATGTTAGATTTCAAAGTGGCTGTTTCAGGGTGGGCAGGTGTCAGTGAAGCAAGTACCAGCAAGGTGCAGTGTGCGTTAGGGGATGAATTAGGGGGTGACAATGACAATGTGGATAGGCAGAAGGAACATGATGTTGGGGGTGGGGAAAGAGCCCTTACCAAAGAAACGGGTGTGCACGTGTCGCAGAGAGGGAAAGGAAAGTACAAATGGGACAAGAAACATGCATGCAAATTTTGTGGCAAGCTTGTTTTGAAAATGAGCACGCACTTACACGATGTCCATGCAGATGAGGCAGACGTTGCTAAAATTTTGATGATAAAAAAAGGGACTAAGCAGAGACGTCAAGCATGGATCAGAATACAAGATGAGGGGGATTACATGCATAATGTTGCAGTTCTTGAAAAGAAATCAGGATGTTTGATTCCTAAGTATTGCACCAAAACTAGTAAGGTAGACGACCTTCTCGCCTGTAGCCATTGCAAAGGGCTCTATCAAAAAAAGCTGATCTCTGTACACTCAAAACGTTGCTGTCAGAAACAAGGAGGGTATCAGTTCACTAAGAGAGGTGAGGCTGCTCAACGTGGGCGGCTAATGCTTCCAATACCTTTAGACGTTGACTTTTCCTTCTATCATAAGGTTTTAGCCAGACAGAGACAGGATGAGATAAGCCGTCTCATCAGAACTGACCCCTTGCTTTTGGAGTATGGAAAGAGATTATTTGACCGCAGGGACATTGAAGAACACACGGCTGGGCAAATCAGCTCCAGGATGCGGGAGTTAGGGAGACTATTAAAGATTCTTAGAGTGAGGTCAGAAATGAAAATCGCAAGTTTAAATGCTGTGGTCAATGCAGCTAGCTTTGATCATGTTGTACTGGCTGTAAAAGAGCTAGCAGAATTTGATGAGGACACACATCAGTTCAAAAAAGGCAATCTTGCAATGCGCATAGGCCATGCTTTGAAAAAATGTTCACAGATCAAACAGTCGCTGGCATCCAAACAGTTTGGGAATGGTTCAGATGACAGGTGGCGACAGGAGCTCTCTGAGGCGCAGCGCTTTGACTCAGTCTTCACCGGGGACTGGTACGATTGTGTGTCAGCTACAGCAGCCCAGTCGGTCGGGAAAAATGACCATGAACAAACCCAAGCTGATCCCATCATGTGAAGATGTGAGGAAGGTCCAACAGCTTCTTGAGACAAGGGTGGTTTCGGAAGATTATCCGACAGTGGTTAAAGCAACTCTTTGCGCTGTATCACTTTTCAACCGAAAACGAGGGGGAGAAGTTCAGAGAATGAAGGTATCAGACTTCCAGAATGCTAAGATTGGATCGATCACCAATCAAGATATCTTGAAAGGTCTCACAGAGGTTGAGAAGAAAATGGTGAATCATTTTCAGCGAGTGGAAATCAGGGGCAAGTTTAATAGGAGTGTTCCCATTTTGCTGACGAAGAAGATGATGACAACTGTGGACAGAATCCTTCAAATGAGGCAATCAGTGCCAGCTCTCGCCGGTTCCCAGTACATCTTTGCCACACCTTCTGGTCAGAGGCCTTACAGAGGCCATGATGTTCTGAAGGAACATGCACTGCAAACGCAAGTGTCAAACCCAGCCATGTTCACATTTACTCAGTTACGGAAGCAAGTTGCAACTTTGGCTCAGGCCATGGCCATCTCGGAGTTAGACCAGGATCAGCTGGCAGACTTCCTTGGTCATGATATTCGGATACATCGCCATATCTACCGCCAACCTCAAGACGTCCTTCAGAAGGCAAAAGTGGCAAAGATTCTTCTGTCAGTTAACAATGGGATGACAGATTTTGAGAGTTGCATTAGAGCTGAACTGGGCGATGATGAAGAGATTGACTTTGACAATGAAAACACATCAGAAACTCGCAGAGAGGTCGCTGGGGAAACAGCACCTGTGAATGAAGCAAATAGCAAGTCAACAACACAGGAATCATTGAGCATGACCGAGAAAAGACGTCCAGAGCCTGATGACAAACTAGATAGTTTTGATGATGACAGTTCTGCGTCGGCTCCTGCTCGAAAGAAAGCTAGATGTACAAGGAAACCATGGGGGAAAGCTGAAGAGAAAGCTGTTGAAACTCGTTTCAAGACACACCTCGTCGTGAACAAACTTCCTGGAAAGGCCGAGATACAGCAGGCCATTGCAGAAGACCCCGCACTTAGACATAGGCGCTGGACAAACATTAAGGATTACATCCGCAACAGACTGAAAAAGTTACAAAAGAAATGAATTGAGATTCTCCGACACTCGCGTCATTTTCCTTTTCATACAGATTTATTACAAGAGTGTTCATTATTGTTGGGTTGGTTTCAGCATGTCTAGCTTGTTTTTGTCAATGGAACTGCAAATGGAACGACGCTTGGGGACGAGAGACAATAATAAGGGGCATGGAAAACTTTGAAAATGGAACTGCTGATGGAACGGAGGGGGGGGGGGGGGGGACGAGAGACAATAAGGAGTAAGAAAACCATTGTCATCATAAAGATTTATTACAAGAGTGCTCTACTATGGGGTTGGTGCGCCTGCATCCTTTTGTATACTGTATATAACATGTAAAACTTTGAAAATGGAACTGCTGATGGAACGGGGGTTGGGGACGAGAGACAATAATAAGGAGTAAGAAAACCATTGTCGACATAAAGATTTATTACAAGGGTGCTACTATGGGGTTGGTGCGCCTGCATCATTTTTGTATACTGTATATAACATGTAAAACTTTGAAAATGGAACTGCTGATGAAACGGCGGTTGGGGACGAAAGAAATTAATAAGACAGAAAGAAACAAACATTGTCAAAATAAAGACTTATTACAAGAACGTTATTATTCGGTTGTTTCCAGCGTGTATAGCTCTGTTTTTATCTGATATACACCTGGATCATTTTGTATGCTGTGTAACATTAAATAAGTACCCAACGGAGAAAGAAACACGCTTAGAAAAGACGGGTACAACACAATTTATTAATATTTCGGGTAAATACCCGTTGTCAAAATAGACAAACAAACAGAGAGATTAGCCGCTACTTATCTTCATTGGCAGAAGGAATGTGCAGCACATTCCTTCTGCCAATGAAGATAAGTAGCGGCTAATCTCTCTGTTTGTTTGTCTATTTTGACAAAGGGTATTTACCCGAAATATTAATACATTGTGTTGTACCCGTCTTTTCTAAGCGTGTTTCTTTCTCCATTGGGTACTTCTTTGCTTATTACACGCTTGGCAGTCACCTTTTTGGTCTGGATTGTGTAACATTTATTAACCTTACTTTGCAACTAAACAGTGGCCCCCACCCAGGTCTGCCCTGGGGGACTTGGGTGGGGTCAACTACTTTTTAGTTCCGAGGGTCACCCTGGTCAGCCCCAAAGGGTGGGTTTTCCTCTCAATTCTGGGGCATGTGTTTCTGTCTACCCTTGGTCAATTAACTTGTATTTTCCTTTTTTAAGCTCTCCCTGCTGTCTGCGCTGCCTGTATCTCTTGAAAAGAAGTACCCAACGGAGAAAGAAACACTCTTAAAAAAAGACGGTTACAACACAATTTATTAAGATTTCGGGTAAATCCGCTTTGTCAAAACGGACAAACAAACAGAGAGATCAGTCGCTACTTATCTTCATTCGCAGAAGGAATGGGGCACATTCCTTCTGTGAACAAAGATAAGTAGCGACTGATCTCTCTGTTTGTTTGTCTGTTTTGACAAGGCGGATTTACCCGAAATCTTACTAAATTGTGTTGTAACCGTCTTTTCTAAGCGTGTTTCTTTCTCCGTTGGGCACTTCTTTGCATTTTACATGATTGGCAGTCACCTTTTGGGTCTGAATAATTTTTTTGTTTGTTTGTTGTTGTTGTTTTGTTTGTTTGGGGGTTTGTTATTTTTTTTTTTTTTTTGGGGGGGGGGAGGGAGGGTGGTGGTGGTGTATCTCTCTTGATTTTGGATGTGTGTTGCTAAATGATCTTAGGTTTACTTAGCGTATTAGACTGGCTGGCGACATGCATTCAATATTCTGTTCATTATTTTATTTTATTTTTTCCCCTTCATTATCAGTGCTGGCACGTCCGGACGTTCAGCAATGTACAACCAATCGGAACGAAAGACAATAATAAGATAAGAAAACCATTGTCAACATGATAAACATTTATTACAAGAGTGTTATTTTTCAGTGTGTATAACTTGTTTTTATCTGATGTACGCCTGGATCATTTTGGAAATGTCCGTAACTTTTTTTTGGGGGGTTACTATAAAGTACACTTTGCATACTGTGCATTGTTTCTAAAGTCACAGGAAGCATAAACCTTAGCTGAGTTGGTATACCTCGCCCTGTACCTAGGTTAAACGCACCAGCGGTGCCACTGTTGCTATTTTCGCACTGGACCGGTCATGTGCACCAGAACTGCGCGCGCAGGTTGGCTTGTGCACTTGTAGTGTGGTCTCGTTCGTTCACGCAGAAGATTGTGATCGCAGTCGGGAAAAAAAAGGTTCGTTTGCGGTTTTAACTTGTAGCCTTTTATCTCCCCGAACACACCAGTTTTGTGTAGAGATGGCGGAGGCTTGAGTCATGCCCAACACCACTGAATCAAGTCTATTGTACATGTAGTGCGCTCATTTCTCGAACTTCAACTTTGACGGTGCTTTCTGCCACAAACGACGCAGATGTCGCAAAAATCACCTCCATTGAGGATTTAAAAAGCTATTTTTAAAATCTGCCAAATCGCGTAATGTTTCATGGTGCTAGCATAAGGATGGATGCATAATTGCTGGATTACATATATGGGAAAGGGTTTATTCTTTATTCATGTTATTTTGCAGCAGTCAAACGAAGCTCACGTGATTCTTTCTCCGATGTTGCCCATTACAGGTGCAGAAAGCACACGCTCTAAACCGAACGGATGCACCAGACCAGTCCGAACGACCGGTCTGGTGCCAATATAGCAACATTGGCACCACTGGTGCATTTAACCTAGGCACTGGACGAGGTATACCAACTCGGCTAAGCTTTATTGTCGCACTTGCTAGAACTCGGTATTATATTTCTCTCTCCATTTATGAATAGAGGCACATAAGTCGCGGTAACCCTTTACATGCCGAACTTGGGCAAGAACTAGTTTTCCTCATCACAAAGTTGGCAGAAAAGGGTTTGACTGATTTGAAGTGTTTACAAACAGTTATTGTGTTTTTATATGCATGCACCTTTGATGTGATTAATAAAGGCTGAAGTTTCAAGTGATTGATTTCCTATGTTGTCAGTTCATTAATTAACGTCAGTGTTCTGTTTTGTCATTTTAACTCATTCTACCTCAAGGCCGGAATCCCCAAATGTTGAAGTCGTCTTCTGAAAACTGCGTTGCAGGGCAGGACACAGATCGACCACGATAGTTCAAGGGTGATGCCAGAATAGCTTGGCGGCCATAGGCGCCACTCTATTCTGGCATCAGCCTTGAACTATCATGGTCGATCTTTATTTTGCTCTGGTGTGTCTGGGGTAGAATACGTTAAGTGTTAGTTTCTTCGTCTGGGTCTTTTTCTGTCTTTCATATTTTTCCACACTTTTTAACCTGCATCATATGAGGCTAAAAGCTTCAAATTTGTACACTGCCATATATGCAAGCTACATTACAGAACTTACAGATGAGGACATATACCAATGGCATTATTAGTTCAAGGGTGGTGCCACAATAGCTTGGCGCCTAGAGGCGCCAAGCTATTCTGCCACTACCCTTTGGACTATTTTAGTCACACTTGTTGCACACACTGGTGTAGTCCGAATAATAAGGGTTAATATTCAAAATGCTCTGTTGCTGTTTGTCTCGAACTGCAGAGTACATTTTTTCTTTTTTTTTTAAGTCGTTTAATTTCCAGAATTCTCACATAAATGCCATGCATAAACTGTTTTGCTTCAGAATGACAAAACGTAGCAATGTTTAAAAGATTTCCTCTGTAAAAATCATAATCGAAAGGTTACAGGCCAGTGTTCATTCAATTTTGCACCATACAATGTTAAGAATGTTAATGCATACATACACATTAAGTTGAAAAACAAAACAAAACAAAAAAATGAAAGTGAAAAAAAAAACGTATTCCATGCACTTGACCTTATTACAGACGCCTAATGTTGTGAAACACCCATTTTGACTGTAATGCCAGTTTTTTTGTGTGAGAGAGACACCCACCCACTTTATTGGTAGAAACCCATTTTTTCGGCATCTAGTGGCTCTGTTTCTAGAAAATGTCTATTTTATTTTAAGTTATAGAGCTTAGTTATAAGGTGAGTTCTAAACATTCGCATCAATTCCAATAAATAGAAATATGGGAACCCATTTTCACATGAAATGGTAGGTAACCCATTGTGAGGCTTTTGTGCTCCTGTGTGTGTGTGTGTGTGTGTGTGTGAGTGTGTGTGTGTGGAGGGTTGTGCAGGCTTGGCTTGGCGCCTGTGCACGCGGCAATTGCAAACCGGCGCGCGTGTGTGTGTGTGTAATAGAGTGATTTTATGTACGTTATTTTGTTTTGTAGTGTGTAGCAAGGACAAGAATGAAAACAGGTCTGCGCACCTATTCTTTTATCCTTGGAAAATAAAGTTTCATTTCATTTCATTTCATTTCATATCTCTCTCTCTCTCTCTCTCTCTCTCTCTCTCTCTCTCTCTCTCTCTCTCTCCTCTCTCTCTCTCTCACTCTCTCTCTCTCTCTCTCTCTCTCTCTCTCTCTCTCTCTCTCTCTCTCACACACACACACACACACACACACACACACATACACACACAAAATCACATACCCGCGCACCGCACGCTCGTAGTCGTACATCGAATTGAGTCCGGAAATAACATGCATGGTTGATTAAGAGAAACAGATGCCAATACAGCAAATAATGCCGTATAAAAGTGCATTGGTCTTATGATCAAGATACTCGCTGATACAGTCTGGTGTCAGTAATAATAAAAACGGTTCAGTGATCATACGGGTACTGATCAAAGCTAACACCGTCTTTGCTTCCGCCGATCACCGTTAATAAAAGATCATAATCGTCTCAGCACTTTACTTCCGATCGCTGTTAACGGCTAGCTAAAAGCAACACAATGCTTGTAAAGGCTCGTTAATCCTCCAACCCATCTGTGCCGCGGCGACATCAATGTTAAATTCATCTTTTCTTTGCAAGATCAGAGCCATCAAAGAAACGGCGCAGTCAGCTTTGGTTTGCCTATAAAACTTACTTACAGACTCTCTCGTTATCTCTTATGAATCCGAAATAGCTCAGGCTGTTAAACGTCGGAGCAGGAGAGCGAAGGGAATCGCCGGGTCGTGGGTTCGAATCCCGTCCCGGCCCCGGTAGCTGGACTCACAATCCAGGGGGGAAAAAACGGATTTGTTCAATAGCATGTCCGTTGAAAGGTCCTGATAAATCAAAGTGGCACAGTTGGAGTGCCCCTGAGTTGATCAGTGTTCAGGTCGTACTCCATAGGCGATCGATTTCCCTGTCCCCCATAACCCGCCCGTCAGGGCCGTCCATGATCACCTCGGTGGTGTGGACGTTAATCCCGAACTAACTAACTAACTTTCGTTATCTCACTAGAATGTGGTGCAACTGGAGAATACGGATCGCTGTTATCGGATTTTCATATCTTCTGTGTCACTGAGATTTGTAAGCGGAAAAATCGCAATGTTTTGCAAGTTAAAGCGCGCAGAACATATTATGAACTTAAAATGAAAAACCTGAACTCTAAAAGACTAAATGACTCCAACTGCAATAGATGTGTATCCCCCGGGTATACAAAGTTCACGATCAAAGTGCATGATGGGATTTTGTAAACGCCTTTGTGTGTGCGTGTGTGTGTATACGTGTTTGTGTGTCTGTGTCTCTTTGTGTGTGTGTGTGTGTGTGTGTGTGTGTGTGTGTGTGTGTGTGTGCGTGCGTGCGTGCGTGCGTGCGTGCGTGCGTGCGTGTTTGTTCGTTCACCTGTATCTCATGGAATGATACTGTATCTGTGTATTTGTTTGTAACGGGTTTCACATCATCTCCCTTGCTTCAGTGTTACTATTGTCTCTCATATTTCTCACCGCAGTATTTATAGGTCCTTTCTCACTGCAGTATTTACTTATCCTTGTCCAGCTCCTTGGACAAGGAGCTTGACAGCAGGCTGGCAAAAGCGAACAGCGCTTTCGGGCGACTTTTCAAGCGGGTGTGACACAATCAACAGCTGAAAACAGGCACCAAGATCAGCGTGTACAGAGCTGTGGTCCTCACCACCCTGCTGTATGGTTCCGAGTCCTGGGCCCTCTACCGCAGCCAACTACGACTCCTCGAACGCTTCCACCAGCGCTGCCTGCGTACCATCCTGGGCATTCACTGGAGTGACTATGTCACCAACGTCGAGGTCCTTGAACAGGCTGAAACTGTGAGCATCGAGGCTTTGCTGCTGCGGACACAGCTCCGCTGGGCGGGGCACGTCTCCAGGATGGAGGATCATCGCCTACCAAAGATCACCCTGTTCGGCGAGCTTGCTACTGGACACCGTGACAGAGGGGCACCAAAGAAGAGATACAAAGACTGTCTCAAGAAGTCACTTAGTGCCTGCCAAATCGACCACCACCAGTGGTCTTCGCTTGCTGCGGACCGTGACACCTGGCGCTCCACCATTTACAAGGCAGCTGTCTCCTTTGAGGACTCTCACAGAGCTAGCCTTAAGGACAAGCGGCTCAGGAGAAAAAACAGAGATGCCGCAGCTCAGAACCCTGGCCATACCTTCCCCTGCAGCCACTGCGGTCGAACCTGCCTGTCTCGGATTGGCCTCCGCAGCCACGAACAAGCCTGCAGACGTCGTGGGCAACTCCTATAAAATCTTCGTTCGCGAAGTCAAGCCAAGATTTACTTATAGGTATTATATGAGTCCTCAAAAAAAGAAGATTAATAAAACTTGGTTTCGACTCCTGAAATCCTGTATCTCTGATGTAGTACTGTTTTAGAAAACTGGTTAACACCTTCATTGCCAGGGACCATGATTGATCTCACCTCAGCTATCACAGTTAGAAAGCCCAGTAATTGAGGAAGAAAATATAATGATGCCAGCAAGAGGCATAGATCCTCATGAGCCCCCGCAACCGAGGCGGTCTATGGCGCAGTGGTTAAGGCGCCTGCCACCAATGCTAAAGGTGCGAGGTTCGATACCGGGTTCCAATGTCGGACTTTTCTCTTCTAGTAAGTGTCACCGTTACTTCGGGCGGACCGTCGGGGGTTCTTTCTCCGGGTACTCCGGCTCTTCCTCACCCTCCACTTTGGTACCGGCTTCAGGCCACTTTATAAATTTCAAATACAAGTGATTAAAATTTCCGAAACCTCAGTAGCTAAGCTGACCCTTCGCACCACGAGAATGTCCTGTGTTTGTCTTGTACTGTGTATGTCTTCAGAGTGAATGTGTGTGTGTGACGTGAGCGTGCGTGTTGGGTTCAGTTCGCGGCGCTTTGAGCCGATTCGCAGAATTGGGAATAGCGCCTATATAATAACCGGTATTATTATTATTATTACCATGAGGATCTATGCCTCTTGCATTTGTGTGGTGTTCGCTATAAATCGACAGCGATGGGTTAAGAACTTGTGCATTGTTAGTGTTGTATCCATGAAAAACAGCATGTGTGAAGCTAACTTGATAAAAGTGTCTTGTGCGTCCCATTTTATGTTGAATTATCTCAGTACCGTGAAGGTGTTGGGAACGTGCGCGCTTTAATCTATGCTTTATTAAGCCCTTGTGCTTTACGTTTGAATGCGTTTGATGAAAGCGTTCGGTCATTTTGTGTTTGTGGATTTTGCAAATAGTGTCGCGTGTACTTAAGTTATGATTCTGGTCCTTTTTCTTTTTTTAATTTGCCGCGCGGGCCAACGGCGTCCGACGTCGGTCCGATGGGCAATAGCGCACTGGGCTGTCAATGCCTTAGGTGTCTTCAAATGAAATGTCGTCGATTCATTGAGTGCTTCAGCAACATTTAACTCATTCAGCCCGGCGCACGTATTTCCCAAATTTTGGAGGCGTCATCTAATGACTATCTGTCTCCGGCCTGACTGTAGCTGATGTCACTGAGTGGCTCCGCACCTTGCCACCAATGCCCCACATCCGCCGTGTGACGACGCATGTTGGTATCAACAGCTGCAAAGTGGGCGCCGTCAGCAAGCAGTCCTGGGACCAGCTCTTCCGTTTCCTACGCTCAGCCTTTCCCAGCGCCGCTGTGTACATATCCTGCATTATTCCAGGTGGAACTGAACATTACCTAGCAAAGGCTGTGTTTGCTTCCAACGACAATCTCAGGGCTGTGTGTGAGCAGGTCAAGATCCCCTACATCGACCATGTCCGCCGTTTCTTGACAGCTAATCTTGCGCCGCGTCAGACTCTGTTCCAGAGAGACAGAAGTCACCTGACAGAGGAAGGCACCAAGCGACTGGCACTCGCCATCAGGTTCGCCGGAGCAGCACGCCGCTCACCAGGATACGATGTGCCGAAAGCGGATCGTCATGCGCCTACCAACCCTCAAAATCGAGGACCACAGCACTACCAAAATCAGGCTTCTGGCAGGGGCACAGGATGGGGACAAGCAAATGGAGGAAACAATTTCAAAGTCCATACCCATCCCAACCATTCCCACCCCAACCATGCCCACACCAACGCCCACCCCCACAACAACCAAACCCCTCCCAGCCAAGCTAATTCCAACCACGTTCAAGCCCATTTTCAACAGTCTCAAATTTGCCAAGCCCATTCTGCTCAAACCCAGTTCAACATGTCTGACAATGCCATTTACAACTCTGCCCAGCCTGGTTACCCCCCGACATTCTGTCCCCAGCAAGGTCACGCCGGGCAGTTCACTCCGTCAGAACGCGAATTTCCTCGCATTCCACCTTCCGACCAAGGCTCTAACAGCGCCCTTCACGCCCTCGCCGCCGCTAATCCCACACCGACCAGAGGGTGGGAGAGCCCTGCAATTACACCCGGATTAGACGCAACGCAGAGGATGCGCATGCTTGCGCAGCTCCTACAGCCATTCATTCAGGGCTTTACCGGCTAATAATCTCATTAACCCTCCTGTGCATGCAACCACCGGTGCTGCAAACAGTACATGCTGCAAACAGTACCGATGGATGCATGAACAAGAGGATTAATTGTCCATTGTTGGGTTAATAGGTGGTGTCTACTATAAACTGATTAGCTGCGATATCAACTGACAAGAGTTAACCGCAGCCTTTCCTACAGGGATTTATCTGCCACTAATTTGCTTAACCCCGTTGTGCATGCAACCACCGATGCTGCAAACAGCACCGGTGAATGCATGAACAAAAGGGTTAATTTTCATTGTTGAACTAGTAGGTGGTGTTCATCACTGATTTACTGACGCTTTAATTTAACGTTTATATTTGGTGATTGTGAACACGAGCACGGCAAGCTGACTGCTATTGTTACAGATGTAACTTGTTCTTACCGTAAATCAGTTAGACTGACTACCAACGTTATTGTCTGCATCCAAAAGGTTACACTGTGCTGTTTGCTGATTACTTTGGTTCTACCTTCTAGCCACGTTGGTCATAAACTGATGTGACAGTAACATTGAGTGTTACCACCAGAGACTGTGTTAGTTTACACTGTAAAGATTGTGCTCATTTAAAAAGAAAGACTTAATTTTCAGTCTCTTTCGTGTCTTTACAGTGAGACAGACTATTAGCTTGAGTGATTTAATCAAAATTGTACTGGAACGACAAAGAAGGGAACTTAGTGACAGCCGAACATACAGGTGTTCCATGCGGCGTTTCAAGTTGCGTCACTTATTTCTTGTGGTTCAGTCACTCCCGCAGCGAGTTTTTGAGAGCTCAGTAGCTTAACTGCTACTTGTTTTCTGGAGGACTTTTATTCAATTACGTGGCCTTTTATCGTTTTATAGTTTTATAGTATTTTTTATTTCCGTGTTTTTCTGTATTCAATTGTTTCTTCATTGTTTATCTTGTGCACTCTGTATTTTGTAATAAGTCCAAGCGAATTTTCCATCAAAGGTGCAGTTATGAGAATAGGGCACCTCAATGTGTTTCATTTGTACAACAAACTAGCCGACATATCTGTATATATTAACGATCCTGCACCGTTCCACCTGTTTGGACTCAGTGAGACGCGTCTGAGTTCCTGTGTAAGCGATGCAGCAATCAGTATCCCCAATTTTTCAGTTATTAGACGAGACCCCTTGTCTCCCGGTCAAACTGGCATCGCTGTCTATATTCATAATTCTATCCAGCAATTAGTTCATCGACGCGTCGACCTAGAAACGATGGGGGTGGAGTGCGTATGGGTCGAAGTTAAGTGTCCGAAATCTAAACCGGTATTAATTGGGTTCTTATATAGAAATCCCGCCACAACGTTTGAGTGGTACGATCAGTTTAGTCATAACCTTGACAGAGCTTTAAAAAAGAAGGCCGACATTCTTCTATTGGGCGATTTTAATATAGATTTACTTAAGCCGCACCCCGCCTGGGGCTCAACGTCATCTCTGTTTGGCTTAGTACAGTTAGTGAAATCACCCACCAGAATTACTCCAACTACTTCCACGCTTATAGACCACATATATACTAATAAACCCAAAGCCGTCTCTGACGTTGATGTCTCAAATCTTAGTGTTAGTGATCATTATCCTGTGGCTTGCTCCTGGTCTTCTAAACTCCCTAAACCAAAAAAGAACGGCCATACAACTATAACGTATAGGACATTCAAACACTTCAGGAAAGACGAATTTCTATTTGATCTAGAAAATACTCCTTTTAATGACGTGCTCCTGTCCTATGATCCTAATACCGCCCTCAGTATTTGGTACTCTCATTTCCTAAATGTACTTAATAAACATGCTCCTCTACGCGAGAGGAGGGTAAAATCTAACACTCTTCCTCCCTGGCTTACTCCGGAAATCATGCAGGCGATGGCGCTTAGAAACGATCTACGTAGCAATAAAATGTTCACTGAATATAAGCAACAGCGTAACCGTGTTAAATACATGATCAGAGAGGCAAGAAAAAAGTTAGTTCGTGACACGGTTAAAGACAGCAAAGATACCTCTACTATATGGCGCCTTCTAAACACACTTACTAGGGGGTCTCCAAGTACCGCAACTACCATTCCCACTAATCTTACTGCTGATACATTCAATGACCATTTTCTTTCGATTGCCAAATCTCTAATATCGACAAGCCAGGATAACATTTATCACCGCTCAAATTTGCTATCTGAGTTTTGTCAACAAAGAACAATGGGCACAGCCCCCTTAAACATCCCGATGTTAGCTGTTCATGAAGTGGGTTTACTCATAAGTAACCTTCCAAATAAAAAGTCCTCGGGGCCTGATGACATCAGCCCGAAAATACTTAAACTGTCTCTCCCATACATTGTAGAATCCTTAACTTATATTTATAACCTCTGTATCCAGCATAACACTTTTCCTAACGAACTTAAATATGCCAAAGTAATTCCACTTCCAAAAACAAAAGATCGTTCTGACCCTAATAATTATCGGCCTATTTCTTTATTATCTGTTTTGTCCAAACCACTGGAAAGGCACGTTCATAAACACCTGCTTGCTTACCTAGAAAACCGTAAGCTCCTGCACCCTTTCCAATCCGGATTTCGTCCGCAGCATTCATGCCACACAGCACTTACACGCCTTGTTGACACATGGCTCAAGGGTATGAATAAGTCACAGTTAACAGGAGTAGTCTATCTGGATTTTAAGAATGCTTTTGATCTGATTAACCATACTATTCTGACTGCTAAGCTTCACACATAACTCAATAACGGAGACGCAGTTGCTTTTTTCACATCTTACCTTACTAAAAGAAAACAAAAGGTTCTTGTTCATGGCTCATACTCCTCTCTCAAAGATGTAAGCTTCGGTGTGCCCCAAGGGTCTGTACTGGGCCCTCTACTGTTTTGCTTATTTATCAATGATTTGCCTCTACATATTACTTGCCAAGATGTACAATGCGACCTTTTTGCTGACGACACCTCAGTTCATACTACTAGTAAAGATATACAGGTAATTTCCGACAACCTACAACAAAGTCTTCATGAAGTATCAGCTTGGTGTATAAACAATTCTATGGTTGTTCATCCAGCCAAAACGAAATCGATGGTAGTCGCCACGCGCCAAAAACAGCAGATAATGCCTCTATTACTTAACCTTTCACTTAAAGGTAGTCAGGTAGAACAGGTAAATGAACATCGAGTACTGGGGATTACAATCGACAGTCAGCTAAAATGGCAAGCTCATACAGACGCCTTATGCAAAATAGTAGCCAAAAATCTCTTTATGTTATCAAAACTGAAATATTATACTGATTCAGATACCCGTAAACTATTTTATAACGCTCACATACGTTCTTATATCGATTACGCGTCATCGGTATGGGATGGGTGTAGTGAGGTCCATTTAAAGAGACTCAATTCCCTACACAGACGAGCGGCCAAAATAATCTGCCCTGATCCACACCTAAGCACTGAAGAAAAGCTCTCAAAAGCAGGTCTCCTGCCACTTCAAGATCATGTTAAATATAACAAAGCAATCTTTATGTTCAAAGTGTGGAAACGCAAAACACCTGAGTACATCTCCACTTTGTTCCGTAAGTCTGAGTCCAAGCTTGGAAACATCAGAAAGCTTTTCATAGTCCCAAAACCAAGGATCGATCTATATAAAACTAGCTTATCCTTCTCAGGGGCACTTATCTGGAATGCCCTTCCCGACCATGTAAAATCCGCCTCCTCGCTAGCCTGTTTTAAAAAGGGTATCTGCAAATATTTTGTGGATCACTCGTAGGGATGACTTAACCACTTGTATTATATGTTTCTTTTTATGCTGGGTCCAATTTATTCCCAATTAAGTCTGTTATCCTTTTCATCTATCATTTGGACTACTTAGCTCTATGTGTGAAGGGGGGTGGGTGGGGTGGGGGGTGTCTGTGAGTCTATGAATATGTCTGTCTATGTGAATAGTGTTGTCATCTCTTTGCAAGTATTATGTTTACTTATATGTATGTATATTTGTAGTTAGTCTTGTAGTTGTTAGCAACGGCAGGTTTGTAAAATGGCTGTGTCGATGACGATGTCAATGCCTAAACCGTTGTAAACTAAAGTTTCATTGATTCATTGATTCATTGATTCATTGATTCATTGATTCTCTCTCTCTCTCTCTCTCTCTCTCTCTCTCTCTCTCTCTCTCTCTCTCTCTCTCTCTCTCTCTCTCTCTCTCTCTCTCTCTCTCTCTCTCTCTCTCTCTCTCTCTCTCGTGGGTGCCCGCGAATGAATGAGATATGATGAACAGATAGTTAAGGGGGTGGGGGGAGGAGGCACATACTTTATAATGTGTACGTACTATTTCTTTCAGTGTTTCCATCACCCGCTCATAACACCATTGGGCTCGATGAGTTCTCGTGTTTTATGTGAGTGATTTACAAAATTCATGTACTTGCTGCTGTTACATTATCTTCTTACTGGTTTTGACATTTTGCTGTAAGATTTACAGTCCCATACTTTAAGCCTGTCCCGCCTAACGCACATGGAGGTTAATTGTATCATTGATATGTGTGTGTACTTAGGTAGCGTTTTGTTTCAGGTGGCAGCTTTGGCCTCACCTTTTAAGTTTGGTGCCCTTGTGCATATTTACACTGAAAAATGATGGCTGCATGTGCAGGCTAGTTCATGTTATCACTTATCAATGTGAACTGGGCAGCCTATTGTTTGAAGTGATCAGTGGTGGCATCTTCCATGATGTATGTGTGCATTTGGCCACTGGTACTGTTTACAAAGGTGCTGTTTACAGAACTAGTGGCTGAGTATGCATATTAGTTCTGTTATTGTTATCAGGTGTGGCCTCATCTCTAAGTTTTGGTGCCCCTGTGCATGAGGCCAACAGTACTTTTCACAGAACTGATGGCTGCATGTACAGTGTGATTAACTGTACACATGAGATTTGTAGGTGGGCAGCTAAAATACAGGCAGTCAATACAAGCCACTTTATCCTCAAATCTCTATATAGGTTTTACAGTCCACTAATGCCGATCAGTATACAATTGTGTTTGTCTTTTGTGGGTATTCTGCGGTTTTGTGTGTGTATGTGGGGTGTGGTTGAAAGAGGGGCGGTATGGCACCTATTACTGTGTATGTGTATGTACAAAACCTACATTACAAACAAACATAAATAAATAATTTAAATAAATAGTTATTTGGGTTTAACGCCGCGCAGGCGACTACGGCCATCTCATGGCGGTTAAATAAATAAGATAAAGTGAAACAACCAACCTCAGGGAGACTGAAAAGATCAAGCTTTGTGAAGGAGACGAGAGCACTGCAGAGAAAACACCAGCCAAAGCTCCCTGCGCAGGTAGAGGCTCTGAATCCTGCTAGCGACCTTCCACCCTGGGAAAGTAAGCCAGTAAATATCACGATCTCTTCCACGGTACCCTACATCACCACCAAAGATGAGTACAGCAATGTGAACAAGAAAGTCCTGACACTGGTCATGCTCGAAGAAAAGTATCTCCAGGAAGGATGGATACGGGCATACACCGATGGATCAGCCACAGATGCATTTCAGAATGGAGGGGCTGGGGTGTATATTCAGTACCTAAACGGAAAATGGCAGGCAGAGGCAGTACCAACAGGCCTTCACTGCACAAATTACAGAGCTGAGGTGGAAGCCCTGGTCCGCGCTGCAAACACCCTTAATGGCACAACAGACCCTGATACCCAGAATGTCTTTCTGACTGATGCCTTATCTGTCCTTGAGGCATCAACAACAAGCAAACTGCCACATCTACAAGAGGCACTGCAAAACATCAAGTGCGCCAGACTGGTGCTGCAGTGGATCCCTTCACACTGTGGCATCTACGGCAATGAAGAAGCTGACAGAATGGCAAAAGTGGGTGCAGAGAAAGAACAAGACGAAAATGGAGTCAGCTTCACAGAAATGAAGACCATCATTAAGTCTGTGTACAGACCACCACGACGGCCCCTCGACAGTTACCATCGGCTGTCCAGACAAGAGCAGGTGACCATCTTCTGTCTGAGGAGCGGGCACAACCGACTCAATTTTCACCTGCACAGACGCTTACACCTCGTTCCATCTCCTCTGTGCCCTTGTGGAGAAGCAGAGCAGACCACAGAGCACATCCTCCAGGACTGTGGGAACCACCAGCTGCTGAGGGAGGAGATATGGCCGAAGCCCGCCACTCTACAAGAGAAACTGTATGGGCCTGTGGAGGTGCTACAGAAGACCACAGATTTCATTTTGAGAGCCAAATTCCAAGTGTGACGGCGTTCGAGAAGAAGAAGAAGAAGATAAAGTAAGTCAAAGATACCTGGGACATATGAATGCTAAGTAAAGGATAGATTATGAACATGCACATGTACATTCTTTTGGTGGGTGTTCTGCGGTTTTTTTGTGTGTAACTGGAGTGGGGTTGGGAGCGAGCGGTGTGACACATATTACCATGTATGTGTATAAGACAAGACATTTATTCACCAAGTAAAACGTTACAAGGATTTTTGTGTGGCATGGCGACAGTAAAATACATCCTCACTTGTTGGAGATTCATCATGTCATACACTCAGTTGGCGATCATCCTGTATACAGCACTAAAAGATAGATAAACACAATATTAAACACAAATCAGTCATATGTCACAGATCATGGAATCACGTTGTTCCATGGATGGTGATGTACCGAGGACAGCTTCTGGACAGAAGCTGCATCTGAATTGAGAGGTTCTGGCTTTCAAAGCACGGAACCGCCGGCCAGAGGGCAGAAGCTCGAAGAGATGATTGGCTGGGTGTGACAGATCTGACAGAATAGTACTGGTGGCCACATGCGCAGGGGCACCATGGTGTATGTTCTTATGCTGTATGCTGATGTGTATGTACAAAACCTACATTACAAACAAATAAATAAATAATTTAAATAAATAAGATAAAGTAAATCTAAGGTACCTGAGACATATACATGTTAGGTAAAGGATAGATTATGAACATACACATATGTGCATGTCTTTTGGTAGGTGTTCTGCGGTTTTGTGTGTGTATTTGGGTAGGGGTTGGGAGCGGGCGGTATGGCACCTATTACCATCGATATATGTGTATATTTTCTTCTTGCATGCTGGTGTGCATGTACAAAAC
Source organism: Semisulcospira habei (assembly GCA_036245525.1). Lineage (NCBI taxonomy): Eukaryota > Metazoa > Mollusca > Gastropoda > Semisulcospiridae > Semisulcospira > Semisulcospira habei. The sequence goes on from BTPG01000003.1 coordinate 187,770,979, forward strand.
CTGCATTCGACACTATAGACCACTCTATCCTCCTCCACCGCCTTCACCACTCCTTTGGCATCACTGACTCTGCTCACTCCTGGTTTCTCTCTACCTCTCCGACAGACAGCAGTCCGTCACCATCGACGGCGTCTCCTCCAACCCAGTCACGCTTTCCTGCGGAGTTCCACAGGGGTCCGTCATGGGCCCGGTCCTTTTCACACTCTACACCTCTCCCCTGTGCAACATCATCCAGTCTCACCACATACAACACCATCTCTACGCTGACGACTCACAACTACTAGACAAAGACAAACTCGACAACACTCAGTCACTACTGACTCGCACGGCTGACTGCTACGAAGACGTGAAAAACTGGATGACAGCAAACAAGCTGAAACTGAATGACGACAAAACGGAAGCCATGCTGGTAGGCACTCGCCAGAAACTTTCCCAGCTCCCTCCCTCCCTCCACCTTCAACTCGACAGCACCCCCATCTCACTCTCTGACTCGGCCAAAAACCTCGGCGTTATCCTCGATTCCTCTCTTTCCATGACCAGCTTCGTCTCCTCCACGGCCCAGGCATGCTACTTCCACCTCTGCCGCATCAGTCAGATCAGAAAATACCTCACTACCGAAGCTGCCACCAAACTTGCTGTCTCTCTCATCTTATCTCGCATCGACTACTGCAACTCTCTCCTTTCCGGCCTCCCTCACTCCACCACTTTCACTCTCCAGCGCGTCCAGAACAATGCTGCCCGCCTCGTCCTCAGAAAGAAAAAAAATCCGACCACATCACTCCCCTGCTCAAACTCCTTCACTGGCTTCCCATCCCCCAACGCATCCAATACAAGATTCTGTCTCTCTGCTACAAATCCCTGAACAACTGCGCTCCCGCCTATCTCTCAAACTTACTTCACCCCTACACTCCTCCCCGCTCCGCCTCCGACCCTCTCCGCCTCCACGTCCCCCTCACCAAACTCAGCACTTTCGGCCCCCGCTCCTTCTCAGTATACGGTCCATCCACCTGGAACACTCTCCCACTCTCTCTCCGTCAGAAACACTCTCTCTCCTCCTTTCAGTCCGCCCTCAAAACTCACCTCTTTCAACAGTTCTAGCACTATACCACCACACTCCCCACCCTAAGCAGACTGTCGTAATGTATTTCACTATTTCGCGCTTAGAGTTATAATTATTATAAGATAAGCGCATTATAAATACCGTAATTATTATTATTATTATTATTATTATTATTATTATTATTACAAACAAACAAAAGTAAATCAATAAATAATTTAAATAAATAGCTATTTGGTTTTAATGCCGAGCAGGCGACTAATGTCATCTCATGGCGGTTAAATAAACAAGATAAAGTAAGTCAAGATACCTGGACCATACGAATGCTAAGTAAAGGATAGATTATGAACATGCACAGATGTACTTGTCTTTTGGTGGGTGTTCTGTGGTTGTGGAGTGGGGTTGGGAGTGGGCAGTATTACCATGTATGTGTATGCGAACATCAGCATATGTACAAACCTACTTTACAAACATAAAAATAAATAATAAATTTAAATAAATAAACTAAGGCAAATCAAAGATACCTGGGACATATGAATACCATGTAAAGGATATATTATGAACATGCACACACGTGCATGTCTTTTAATGGGTGTTCTGTGGTTTTGTATGTGGGGTGGGGAGCGGGTGGTATACACCTATTACCATATATGTGTACACGTATGTTCTCATCTTGAATGCTGATGTGTATGTGCAAACATACATCACAAACATATGAATAAATAAATAAAACAATGAATTAATAAATAAAATAAGTCGGAAATATCTGGGACCTATGAATATGCATGCTAATTAAAGGATAGATTATGAACATGCACAGATGTATGCATATTGAAAAAATAAAACTCTCCTTGGTGGCCATCACCATACCACTAGTGATCATGGGCATCAAGGAATTCCTTCCATCCATAATTAAAAGGAAAAATAATAAATAAATATGTAAGTGAATACATAAATGAATCAAGAATAAATAAAACATGTAATATAATGGAGAGGGCTACTATCTGTATTGTGTCTCAAGCAGTCCCGATAAAACTTGATCATAAGAGTTCTTGTGAGTACTTGAGTATGGAGTGGCTGAATGGGTTGCAAAAACTAAAATATTTATATTTAGGTGTTTAGCTGAACATGGTGATTTAGATGGAAACGGTTCGGAGATGGATTTCACTCTGCTGGCTTGTGCTTAAGACCAGTCGGATAAGAGTGTGTTTGACCAGTTACAAATCCCATCCCCACTAATAACAAAAGAACAGACCTACACTTAGAGCCGTTAGGCTGGAAAACAGACGAACAACATGCATGTTGTATCCGGACAAAAAGTCTGCAGAATGTTGAAGATGGTCGGCAGACACAATGCACAACATGCACGAAGGGAGTTTACTTTCGATATGCTTTCCTTCCATAAAAGACCGAGTTCTATGTGAAAGGCTGTTTCCAAGACCAGGAAAAATAACATATATGACGTTGATAAGATGTACTTCAAATTGCAAATCCAAAATAATCTCTGTTTCACTTCAGGAGCAAAGTAAAGCTGCATCAACCGTGCGCGTCTGATTGACTTCTTTCGAAGTCATCTCGCTGACCGCCATTTTGAAACTAGCGACGCGAGTATTCTTACGGCATTAAAAATATTAATTTTAAAATTATTTTATCGCAAATATGTATACATGTTTTACTTGCTCATGATTTTAATTTACTCACTGGAATAAACTTGTAACTTATGTGCTCGAAATTTTCAATGTTATGCACAAAAAAAATTTTTTGCACCTTATCCGGGCCGAGTACGAGAACTGGTTCCCTCACATCGAAAAACAGCTTTCGAAAATTACTTCTACCGAAATGTCTCCACCCTAAGGACAAATATTGTTGCTATGCATAAACCATATGGCATTAGTACTTTCGTTTCGTACCTGCAAACCATTTTTACTCTTTTGACGAACTACTTATCTCTGCAGAAATTGCGTAAGCTGCTAGACTATTACTGTGATCCTTTTTTTGCACACACTACAGAGGTACATACATGTTCATATGTTAAAATACATACTGGGGTGTCAGGGGGGGGGGTTAAAAAGACCCTTCCACCCATCCAAAAAAGAAAAGGAAAAAATCTAAGTGATATATGTACTCCTCGTTGTGAATCTTATGAATTAAATGGGTAGAAGTTTTAATGTGACACAGAGACACCCTCGTGTCATCTTCCCAGTACCCACTACATACACACGCACACGAGTTACGGTAAACATGTGCTATGAGATTTTGTAAACGCCCTGCCGCTTTTTGTGTGCATGTACATATCAACAATTCCTTTTATAATCTGAATGACACTTTGTTTCTTTACTTGTGTATAACCGGTTTTCACAGGGTATTACCTCCTTTGCTTCGGGGTTGCAATAGCTCGGTTTTCTCACTGCAGTATATCTGTTTATCGGTCTTATATCTTTGTGTTGAAAAAAGAGTTGATTAGTAAGACTGTTGTTGGTTTTTTCGTTTGTTTAGGGTTTTTTGTTTTTGTTTTTTGCAACTCTTGTAATCCGGAATCTTTACCTCAATACGGTTTTATGAAATTGTTAACCCCTTCAAAGCCAGCGACCCATGAATGATCTCTTCTCAGCTATCGCAACTAGGTAAAGAAACAAATGCGGCCAGCAAGAGACATAGATCCTCATGAGTCCCTGCGACAGCGGGGGCTCATGAGGATCTATGCCTCTTGCATTTGGGTTGTGTTCGCTATAAATCGACAGTGATGGATTATCTCGATGTCAAAACATTTGCGTTTCAGTGCTGTATCCATGAAAACCAAAATGTACAAAGCTGCATTGATAAATATATTGTTTGTCCTCATTTATATTGAATTATTTCAATACCGTGACGGTACTGGAAGTAATCTTTCTGTAATCAGTGTTGTGCATGCCCTGGTGTTGTACATGTTAATGAATTTGAGGAAAAGCGTTCGAGCATTTTATTTGTGGATTGTTTTGTGTACTGCAAGTCTGGTCCTGTTTTGAAAAATGTCGGTCTTGGACTAGTCTTGGTCAATGCATTGGCGGTTCTCCAATAAAATTTCTGTGATTCATTGTGTGCTTTTAGTAACTCGGAATTTCTTTCTCTAGAATCCACAGGCGTGGGATGATCATTGTGAAATCGATCACTTCTGTAGCAACCCGTGTTACAAGTCTTATTGATTTCACAAAGATCATCCTATGCCTGTACTAAAATCGTTTTCAACTTTTCATTTAAAGACAGTTACAAAATATATTCAATAGTATACACACACACACACACACACACACACACACACACACACACACACACACACACACACACACACACACACACAGAGAGAGAGAGAGAGAGAGAGAGAGAGAGAGAGAGAGAGAGAGAGAGAGAGAGAGAGAGAGAGAGAGACAGTGTGTGTGTGAGAGAGACAGACAGAAAGAGACAGACAGAGACAAGATACAGAGAGAAAACGTCTGATTTAAAAAGTCTTCTTTCTACAAAATGTTTAATTTTTGCATTTAGTAGCTTGATTATTAATCAGGTTTTCATCATAAACAAAACAAAATAGATATCAAATTTACAAATTCAAAACAAAATACTCGTACGGATACCATCATTTTACAAACAAATAAAATCTTCCACGCCGATTGCAATGGATGTCGGTAATACAAACACGAAGTTGTAGGAAACTTTTCAGCACACGTAAACCACTCGCACTAAAACTGATAAAGTCTGTATATTTTTTGTTGTAAACTTGCACAGGTGAATTGGTTACACAACAAATAATACATTTTGTAGGCGTGTACTAGCACAGCCGAGGTCTCATATCTAATGTGTTCGAACAAGAAGTGGCTGAAATGTAAATCGACCATCATAGGTCAAGGGTAGTGCCAGATTCGCTCGCGAATTTGGCACTACCGCACTACCCTTGAACTATTGGGGTGTTTGTTCATCTCCCGCAGTTAGCGAGGGACGTAAAATGTGACAGACTTAAACATGGGTGGGACCGAAAAAAAAGTTGAATCATGAAGCGGGGGTCTTTGGAATATATATATATATATATATATATATATATATATATATATATATATATATATATATATATATATATATATATATATATATATATATATATATATATATATATATATTCCACGATATATATGTATTTAATCCGGAAATCCGGCTGTAGCCGAAAAAGTCCCACCCATGCCTAAGCTATTCTTGATAGGCAATCGACACAAAAGCTGGAGGTTTTAGAACCATAACAAATTTAATCAGAAGCAGATTCAGGCCAAAGGCACCCCGATCAAGCGCCTGCTGACGTAATGCATTTAATTATCCCATCAACACACGCTCGACGAATGCCTTACCTCTGGTAAGCACTTAGCGAAGTTCAAACGTAAATTTTTTTTTTAATGGTATGGTCAAATAATCCTGAGAAAAAAAACGAAGCGAACAAAACCTGAAAAATTCTGACGGTCACAACCACAGAACTGAGTGTACATTTTGAGGCCACAGCAAAATTATGCCCGACGTCGGCCGGATGGCCGTTTGCGCGTTGGGAAGACAGCAAATCCATTTTTTTGTAAAAAGCAAGATTTTTCGTTGCCTTCCACACGCACCGATAGGATAAGTAGCGAAGTGTATTCTTGTTTGTTTACTTTATATAAAAAAAAAAAGGGTGTTCACCCGAAATATTAATACTAACTGCCTTTTCCAAGCGTGCTTTTTTCTTCGTTGGGTTCAGTGTTCTCTGCTTTTGACACGCTCGGGAGTCACGTTTTTGGTCAGGATATAATTTTGGGGAAGATTTTCTTTGTATTTTTCAATGAAAATCTCGCTTTTCACAAAACAAAACAAAAATTGACTTGCTGTCTTTTGCTTTCACGGGGCGCAATTGGTAAATCGCGTTACTAGACCAAGCTTTTTACAGCCACGATAATAATATGCCATTCACGTAGAGTTTTTACTGTCGTTGTAAATGAGCAATCTGCACAACCGGCCTGAGACACAACCAAGCAGGAATGTGAGGAAGGCTGCCTAGTGGGATGAGCACGTATAAATCAGTATTCGTCGTCTTAACCCTTTGGTTGTCGGTAGCGGTTTTGTCGCGGTGATTCCTGCAGCGCAGGAATCACCGCGACAAAACCGCTACCGACAGCCAAAGGGTTGTCACAACACATGAAAGTCCACTGCTTGTAACATGAATGCACCTGTAGACCTAAAAAAAGAAATGGAAATTTGGTAGGAGACCTCTCAAGGCTGCTTGCTAGCTGCTGAAAACAGACAGACAATAACAGGTCAAGAGTAGCGCCGAATTCGCTAACCAAAGCTATTCTGGCACGACGCTTGGTCTGTAATAGTCCATCCATCTATTCAAAAAAGTATTTTTGGTCCCATATTTCAATCCATAAATATCTTCTATGCATAAAAATTTCATTCCGATTCAGAGCTTGTCATTAGCAGCATAATTAAAATTTTCAAACGCCAAATAGTTTTCAACACAAGCACTTGATAACAACTTGAATACCCAACAACCATTGTGTTCAGTGCTCAGTACAAGTAAACGGGAAGACATGCTATAAACGGACTAACCTAAAAGAAATCTCTAACAATTACATGCAACATGCTGCATAGTATGATGAGTTCACAATAATGAGCATCTGAACTCCCCAGTTTTAGCAAAAGAGCCGCAGCGTTAACGCCAGCAACAACAATCCACCAACCGCCTCACAGCCAAGCGGACAAAGATTGTGTTTATAAAATCTTAGTAAGTTCTACGCCACACAGTCGTAGCTGTCCAAAAAACGATGATACGAGGAGGAGTTTTAGCAAGATGAAAACGGGCTAACACCCCTTGAATCCTCCTCGATTCAACCGCGAGAGGCCTAGATCTCATGCGCCCCCGCAGTAGCGGGGGGCGCATGAGGATCTGCGCCTCTCGCGGTTGAATCGTGCTCGTTTTTTTTATCGGCAGTGATGAGGTTTACCCATTCTGCCCTGACGCCCTACAGAGGGAGATGGGTCGACCTGGTCGATCCATCTCCTGCAACTGGTGCAGTCACTAGATGACGCCTCCAAAATTTGGGAAATACGGCCGTCGGGTTGAATGAGTTAAAATATTGTTATTTATCATTCGTGGCTGGATGTGTTGCAGATGTAAAAACCGCGGTCATTTTTGTTTAACACACCAAAGACTGCACTCGCCGCAGTCCACCCGATACTCGCTCAACGACAGTCTGGAATTGGAATCCCAGGGTCAATTGATATTAGGCGGGAAAATGCTGGTCTTTGTTTATCACAGAGATAATTAGTACATACAGGTATTGGCAACAAATACAAAAGGCCGGCAACAAATACAAACGGTTGTAAATGGACAATTCCATGCACACTATGGAATAAAATACACACGCTTGAAAAAATAGACACATTCATATACATATACAGTGTTTACAAGCTGTACATATACACATTCGTTTTACAATGGACACATTCATACAGTTTGGTATACAAAAGCACATTCAATTAATAATACACACGATTGAAAAAATGGACACAATTTCATGACAAAAAAGTTCATTTGTTTGTAAAACAAGCAATTTGAAGAAACAGATAATGCACATGTACAATTTTCTGTTTCTTCAAAATAAGTGATTTTACTTCTTTTTTTCTCTCTTCATGCACACAGCATATCTCATTGCAGCACACAAACACACTCACACACTGACAACGGTGTATAAAAAATCGCTCATACTTCGCTCCTAGACTGCCGAGGGAATACAAATATTAACCCCCTTGGTTTAAAGCAAATGGAGTTAAAAAAATTAACAATTCAATGCCGCAAGTTCTCGTGTGGGCCCGTTGCAATGCTGGGCCACGAAGAACCATGAGAACAGTTCAGAAGACAATTAACAGAAGCACTCTCCCAGTGCACACAATGTCATCGGGCCGACGTCGGCCCGAAGTCCTTTTGCTCACTGGGCTGTGAGGTTAATGCGATGTCTTGTGATGTGGATTGATCATACAATCAAACATGTAAAGGCGATACACTGTGAAAGACGCCTAACTATCTCCTGCTGAAGTGCGACGTCTCCTGTCCTACTCTTAAAACTCCCAGAACCAAAAGACTGCCATTCTGTACAATGAAAGTTATTCAGTTCTGGGAGTCAAAGAGTTAAAAGACCCGTGTCCTAGGCGATCACGTATTTTATGGAAGGCGTCCGCGAAAGCCCCGATTCTTTTTTTACTTCAGCGCCCACAAACGCTTTGTCTGCAACTGATCAAGGTAGACTGCTGTGACCAGCTTTCTTATATATCGGATGTCTGTGTATTTAAAATTAATGCAGGAGTTGATCTTGTATGGATGCGTCCATCTTTGGCCGGTCTGCTCCAATGAATCATCAGTATTTGAAATTACTGATGCTCAGCAATGAATAGTCTTTACTTCTTGTTCACGTGAATACTTGGAAAATACCCCACGATGTCCACCTTTGACACGTTTGATTGTAATTATATTCTGTCTCATCGTGTCTTTTAACCCTTTCAATGCCAGTGGACGCAGATTTAGTTTCTTTTAAATCATTGTAAATTCAAAGCCGTCAAAAGGAACCTAGAAACAAAGTGGCTTCAGAGAGATGCATAGATCCTCATGAGCCACCGCGACTGCAGGGGCTCATGAGGATCTATGCCTCTTGCTGAAACCACAATATATCCAAGTTCCTTTGTGTGAAGATCTACGCAGCTGGGTGGTGTTCACTTTTTCTCGGCAGTTCAAGGGGTCTATCACTTTTTTAACCGCTCACAGCAACGTGCATTTCATCTTCTTCTTCCTCTTGCCTCGCTTCTTCAGCGCCTCCCTGGTGGCCGTTTCGAAGACCTCCCGGATGCCGTCCTTGGTCTTGGCCGAACACTCCACATAGGCTGCGGCTCCGATCCGCTCGGCCATGGCGCGCCCCTCTTCTAGCCGCACCGGCGACTGCTTCATGCGCTCCAGCTCCGCGCGTGTGGCCGGGTCGTTGCGCAGGTCCTTCTTGTTGCCCACGAGGATGATGGGCACGCTGGGGCAGAAGTGACGCACTTCTGGGTTCCACTTCTCGGGGATGTTTTCCAGGCTGTCCGGGCTGTCGATGGAGAAGCACATGAGAATGACGTGCGTATCGGGGTAGGATAATGGCCGGAGTCGGTCATAGTCCTCCTGTCCCGCTGTGTCCCACAGAGCCAACTCAACCTGCAATAACGGAAGGTATGGGAAAGTTGAGAAACTACAGAACGACCTTAGTGTTACAATAGTGCTCTTAGCTTGTAACAAACAAAATCGGTTAGTTAGGAGAGTTAACACCGACCAGGCTACTAAGGCCATTTCACGCCCGCAAACACAAATTTTGGTAGAAACTACCAAGTGAGTAGGAAAAAGCACTGTCAAGGGAGAGAAATGTGCATGATAGACCAAATGATCATAGATCTACTTTGGTCCAAGCACCCCAAAAAAAAAAAAAAAAAAAAAAAAAAAAAAAAAAAAAAAAAAGATAGGAAAGAGGGTGAGCTAATTAAGTGACTGGACGCAATGCATATGGAAGCCCCCCCCCCCCCCCCCAAAGGGGCGTATCGCATATCCCACTGTTCCAGCCTCTCGGTGCATGGAAATTTAAATCTAGGTCCCCCAAGTGGGGGTCCAGATATTAAGCCGGTGTGGACAGCTGTTTCGGTCTTGGTGACCTCTTCAGCACACCATCGGCAATACTGCAGAAAGAGAAGGAACTTCTGCCTACCTGCAAAAAAGACCACATTTTACCGTGGTTTCTGCAGGGGCATACATTCCATGCCTCTACCTAGAGCTAAATTTTCATGCACCCTAAGAGAGAACCTACTGAAAAAAAGGGGGAAGTGGTTGCAGTCGAAATTGTAGTAAACAACTAGACCGAAAGGGTTGACTGCCAGTGCTTGTAATTTAAAAGACACTACCAAGTGAGTAGGAAAAAGCACAGTCAAGACCAATGATCATAGATCTACTTTGGTCCAAGCACAACAACAAAAAAAGATAGAAAAGAGGGGATGAGCTAAGTAACTGGAAGCAATGCATATGGAAGCCCCCACGAAGGGAGGCGTATCACATATCCCACTGTTCCAGCCCTTGGCGCATGGAAATTTAAATCTAGGTCCCCCCTAGTGGGGGTCCAGATACTGAGCCGGTGTGGACAGCCGTTTCGGTCTTGGCTATCTCTTCAGCACACCATCGGCAATACTGGACGAAGAGAAGGAACTTCTGCCTACCTGCAAAGAAGACCACATTTTACCGTGGATCATAGATCTACTTTGGTACAAGCACAAAAAAAGATAAGAAAGAGGGGGTGAGCTAAGTACGTGTCTGGAAGCAATGCATATGGAAAAACTTCAGGATGGGGGGGGGGGGGGGGGGGGGGCTTCCACATGCATTGCTTCCTTTCACTTACTTAGCCCAACCCCTCTTTCCCATCTTTCTTTTTTTGTGCTTGGACCAAGTAGATCTATGATCATTGGTCTATCATGCACAATTACCTCCCTTGACAGTGCTTTTTCCTACTCACTTGGTAGTTTCTTCTAAATTACAAGCATTGGCAGTCAACCCTTTCGGTCACAAATTTTGGTTAAATTTTTGTAGGATATACAAGCAAGTGAAGGACATCCTATACCCCCCTTCTAACCGCCTAAAAATTCCTTTCGGTGCTCTCTCCCTCTCTCCCCCGCCGTCAGATGGCTTTTGTCGCATGCTCGGCGTTAAAACCCAGTAACTAATTCTCTCGCTCGCTCGCTCCCTTCCTCCCTCTCTCCCCCACGTTCCAAACCACAACTGTTTCCTCATGGCAGTCGTGCAGGTGTTAAAGTTCTTGAATGTTATGGTCCGTTAGTACAGCCAGAATAATGTCAATTATTCGAATTGTTCTAGTGCATTGATTTGTGACGCTGTACAAGAAAGTTCGAGTCTTTCTGGACACACGCCTCTACACTTCGAGGGAAAACCCTGATTCGCTGATAGATCCGTTATCAGAGACGTACATATGGAAGTCAGTTACCGGCAGCTTAAGTGACATGTTTCAAAGTTCAAACTTATCAAGTTAAACCTCTCTCCTCTCTCTCTCTCTCTCTCCTCTCTCTCTCTCTCTCTCTCTCTCTCTCTCTCCTCTCGCGTATTATGATGAAGTTTTGTTTCAAGTAGCAAGAAAACTATTCAGAAAGGTTTCCTTGCCTAAACTGCTGATCCTGAAAAGGGTTTCTTTTTCTTGTGTTTTTCCAGTGCCTAGTTTCGATTCATTTTGTCAGCACATGCTATTACAACATCACACCATATTTACCTGTTTTCCGTCAACTTCAATGTCTGCCACGTAGTTCTCAAAGACTGTGGGCACGTAGACTTCAGGGAACTGGTCCTTGCTGAAAACGATGAGGAGACATGTCTTGCCACACGCTCCGTCACCCACAATCACCAGCTTCTTACGGATGGACGTCATCTTTAACGGTCACCTCCCTCCCGCGAGGTCTGGATGTTCAATACTGAAACACGTACACGTTATAGGTATTAACCCCTTCACTGCCGACCAAACTTGAACACTACTCAACTGCAAGAGGCCCGTATAGATCCTAATGACAACTGCGGGGGCTCATGAGGATCTATGCCTCTTGCTGGACCCAATTTGCAGCCATGTTCCTAAAGGGGTTAAGGCATTCACTTTGCCAACTTTAAAGGGGCACTCCTGACCTTTTTTAATGCTTCAGTTCGCAAAAAGCTTTTACTGGGATTCAGTATACACACCCACTTAGACAGTGACCACCCAATTGTCCCACCAAATGCTTTCTTTCGTCCGTTCAAAGCGAAAAGAGGCCACCGGAATCTTGTGACTGAACGCATTAAGAGATTTCTTCTGATAGGCGATGGTAGCTGACGTCTTAACTATTCTATACGACCTTAGGTCATCTGCATAATTATAACCAATCAGAGACAAGATGGCGGATGAACCAGCGAAGAAAAAAAGAAAGTATCAGTCGACTCGCGCGGGCCGACAATGACAGACTCCGAATTGAAGAGAAGAAAGAGAAAGAGAGACAAGATACCCCTAAGTAGAATTGACATCGGACATGGGAATATAGAGCTTGGCTTGACCGCCCATCCGGAATTTGTCGCTTTCCTGCTATGTGAATCAGTAAGTAATCCGGCTACGGTCTTTGTCGATCTTCCTATAGTTCCGCGAGCGCTAGTGACTGATTTTCAGAATTCATGATCTTCAGTAGAATTTATCTCTTACTGATTTCGCAAGATTTTAAACCTGTTTTATCATAAAGTTACGAGCTAGTTCATCAGATTTTATGCTGCAAGGATCTGAAAACTACGGTGTGTGTCAAAATTGCGGCACTGACATCGATGGTCGTGACACGTTTTTGTCTGAGCGGGCTCTCATTCACTCGATTCACAAAGGTAGTGTTTCTGCTGCGATGGTGCATTTGTCGTTTCCAGAGATGCTTTCAGTTACGTAGACTTCGATGTGTGAGATGTGAAATTGCAGTGCAGAAAGTGGGTATAAATACCACTGTTCTGTTTCGTGTTTCCGAGGGATAAAGGATCAAAGGTCAAACTAGGCACCGTTTACGCTGGCTCAGTCGCTTGGCGCGGAGACCGAGTCGAACAAGCCACGCCCCCAGCACGATCGTTACTAGCAGCAGGTCAAGCGGAATCCGCATTGACTTTGACAGCATAGCGAGTATGGAAGGTTTATTTTACATTCTCGTGGAAAATTATGTCAAAGGGATGCCGACATCAGTACATGTGTACACTGACACGTGTGTACACCACGCCGATGACCTCGTCTGCAGTATTGACCGGGTTCTGCCTTGTGACGTAGGCTAGTAAATATGCACAAATTCAAAACGAGGCCGATGCAGGCGATAATCTGCGCTCTCGTGTACAAAAACAACACACCCACCAAACGATGAATTTCGACATTTGGCATTGTATTTACATCATAAAGCTCTAAGTTAGTACACAAAGGGCCCATACATAATACTGTCAGCAGAATCTGTTGCAGACAGTTTTCTGACTGTGTTGAGATGCTTGATCCGGCGGAAAATAACTTTAACAAAGGTGCAAGAGAGCTCTGTCGAAAACTCCGATAGGTTTTCATTTCTTAATGACTGTTGAAAATTAAGTTTCACTATTACGATTCTGCCCTTACACACAGTACCACAAAATAGTTGACTGACCCTGATAGTTGAAGGGTGGTGTCAGAAGAGCTGGACGCCTCAGCGCTTAACCACTCTGGCACCAACCTCTAACTATCTTGATCGATCTATCTATCTCTTGGAACTGTTAAGTATATAGTCTTTAGCGAACAAGCTATTCTGGCAACACTCTTGAACTATGATGGTTGACCTATTTTCTGAAACGTAATGCAGTCCTTAGAGCGCAACTCTGCCAATGTCGATCTAACGCACGGCTATACGTGTTAACTGGTGAATTAATAGCATCCTCACATTTAAACAACAACAACAAAATTAATAAATAATATGCACAAATCAACAAATCATAACAGTTTCAGGAAACAAAAGTAAACGAAGAGAAAGCGAGAAAAATACCACGCTGATTGGCCTAGTTATGCAGCATTAACTCATTCGCGGCCAGCCGCATCCGGATGCGCGGCTTATGCCGCGCATCCGGATGCGGATGGCCGCGAATGAGTTAAGAAAGCGCCGTAATCTGGTTTGGTAAATGCATGCTTTGATTGTGGACAATTTATGAGTAGCAACTACAGTCACACGCCGATTACTGCATATTATGTATTACACACGACCTTTACCTACTGCGCAAAAGGCCATCGGCCCGATGTCCACCGCAGTGGGCCCACTGCGGTCGACTTCGACCCTATGGCCTTTTACGCACTGAGTAGCCGGTTTCGATCCTTCTGATCTGAGCGAAACACATTCGCGTCATGTATAAGTACGTGCGCAATTCATTGTCAACAATCACAGTGATAGCCTTTCATCTACAATTCCAATAACCAGCATGCGTTAACCCCCTTGTCAATGTGCATGCTGGTACTGTTCATAGTACCGGTGGCTGCCGCATGCACAAAAAGGGGTGGGGGGGGGGGGGGATTAAAAAACTCTCACATCAAACCGAAGCGAAACATGTCTGTGCAGATCTATATAATTATGTGTTTCTGGTAAATGGACCGAGCTTCTCGTTAATCACTACTGTAATGGGCTACACTGGTCGACTCCCTCGATCTGCTACCGCTGATCGGCGGTAGAGCTATTTAGGAAGACAGTGTGGTAATGGCGACGAGTCAGGCGCCCGTGCCACAATCTCGGACTGTGTATAATTTCACCTTTGTTCTATACTGACGAGCAAACGAAATGCTACATTTCAGTTTGGAATCATCGGTAACACTGAAGCGTTTCCGATGATTAAAAAAAAAATGTCGCATTTCTTTTGCTTGTCAGTATATTTGATTTGCATGCAACACACTTTAAAGCTAACTCAATTATATCAAGCAAGTGGTGTGAGATATCACATGTACAAATCCCACCCCTCTCTCTCTCTAGCTCGCTCGCTCGAGTATTTCCTCACCGACCAACCATTGTCACTGTTGCACTGGTGCTGTACGGGTTTGACCTTCGTTCGTTTCCTTTTTACTTTTTCCACAATTCATTTCTTTTTATACGTCCATTAGAAGTTGTAGCAATGTTAGGCTTACGCAAAAAAAAAAAAATACCAGCGCGACTATGAACCTCAGTCTTTCCTTAGCAACTTGAAACCGACATTGGATACATTTATACTCAGACATTTTGGTGTGTGATTATGTAAAACATGTATTTGGTATTTTGTGCACAGGTCGGAGACCTCACAATAATCCTCTCTCTCTCTCTCTCTCTCTCTCTCTCTCTCTCTCTCTCTCTCTCTCTCTCTCTCTCTCTCTCTCTCTCTCTCTCTCTCTCTCTCTCTCTCTCTCTCTCTCTCTCTCTCTCTCTCTCCCCCCACCTTGTAAACAATATAAGCCGCACTGATAACTGGCACAATAAAAGTGACTGGCCAGGGTCAGCTGTTCTGACGCATCTCGCCGTTCTGACCTCTACATAAAAAGTACACACGCCAGTAAACTATTCAGGTTCCGACAACATTTTCTTATCAGACGCCGGATAAACCGAGTGCGCCAAAGCACGCCCTCGGATAGTGGTGTATTTGTGACAGAGCGCGCGTGTCAACTGAGGTTAAGTCGCGCAACGCCGATTTGTTCTTCAGTGATGGCCACCGATCTGTCAGAACCATAAACAACTACGATCACCGGCGTTGCAGGTAGTTCGAACTGAACATGATAGTTCAAGGGTAGTGTCTGATTTGGCGCCTTAGGCGAAGTGGGGTGGTGGGGTTGGGGGGGGGGGGGGTCGGTCAGAGATAAGTTCATGACAATCTTTATACCATCCTGCTCACAGTCAGTACCCGTACATTATATCCGAATAAAACCTGGGTTTTTGGCGCTGAGTAGAAAAAGTTTCAAACACAACTATTGGCCTATGGCGGCCGTGCAGATGTTTAAAGTTGTATTTTATGACGGTCTCAGTATACCGCCAAGATAACGTCAATTTATTCGAGTGCTTCTAGTACATTGATCTCTGACGCTGTACAAGGAAGTTCTTCCCGCAGCACAAACGCCAATACACTTCGAAGAAAAACTGACCCGATTCGCTGATAGATACGTTATCTGAGCCGTAATATGTAAATGAGTCAGTTATTAGTGCGAAATAAGTTTGACTCATATAGTTCAAGGGTAGCGCCAGAATAGCTTGGCGCCTCAGTCTAGGCAAGGCCAGAACACAAAGGTGACTGCCAAGCGTGTAAAATGCAAAGAAGTACCGAACGATAAAGAAACACGCTTAGAAAAGACGGGGACAACACAATTAGTCTAGGCGCCAAGCTATTCTGGCACCACCCTTGAACTCCGCATTGAAAGCCATTGGTCTATATCCTTATCTGTAAGTACTGTAACTCGCATATCAGTGGCAGCGTAGTACAAATTTGAAGCTCTTAGCCTCATGGGTTAAGTGACATGTTTCAAAGTTCAAATTATCAAGTTAAACGTCTCTCCGGCTTCATCTCTCTCCTCTCTCTCTCTCTCTCTCTCTCTCTCTCTCTCCTCTCTCTCTCCTCTCGCTCTCCTCTCTCTCTCTCTCTCTGGCTGCCGCCGTCTCTCCGTCTCTCGGCTCTCTCTCTCTCAGGCCGCCTTAAATTATGTAATGGATTCTGCCGTATTATTATTCAACTGCTATATAGAATACACTATCTCTTCACGCGCTGTGTTTGACGGCAATGTCAGTCAGTCGATGCTGTTTGGCTAATGTTTGGGTTTGTGGTTGTTTTACGTTGTGATGTGTTGTTCGATCTACTGATGACGATCATGTGAGTCATAGTAAGCTGCCGGCGGCCACACAGTTTAGAATGAAGGCATGAACTGAAATATATTAAACAATTCATCAGCACTGTGTGTGTGCCGTGTGTGTGTGTGTGTGTGTGTGTGTGTGTGTGTGTGTGTGTGTGTGAGAGAGAGAGAGAGAGAGAGAGAGAGAGAGAGAGATGAGAGAGAGAGAGAGGGGGGAGAGAGAGAGAGAGAGAGAGAGAGGTATAGATCAGTGATTGATAATGACTAATGTGTAAACTCGTAAATACACTTCGCAGACCGTCAACCAACACCCAATATTATTGCATTCCCCACAGCAAAATACAAACACGACTGAGTCACCTCAGTATGTGCTAAACTGAATTCCCGCCCGTCTTGTTTAAAGGAGTGAATCATAACCACCACATGTGCATACACGCCTGTCCCCGTTCTTTTCACAGTGGCCTACATTTTCAAACACGCCGCCTACGTAACCCACACAACGCCCCGGAATGCCTAACGTCAGTCGAACTTGCCATCAAATAAACGTGGTTAACCCTTTTAGCCCCAAGGTCCCATTTCTCAAATTTTGCAGGTGTTGCCTAGCGGCTATGTGCCAGTTGCAGGCGATGGATTGAACATGATAACTTCAAGGGTAGTGCCAGATTAGCTTGGCGCCTTTAGGCGCCAAGCTAATCTGGCACTACCCGCCTTGAATTATCATGGTCAATCGTCAATCTCCTGCTGTAGGGACTCGGGCCTAAATGGGTTAAGAGGGCTTTTTTTTGCCTAAGAATTGGTTATGTATAGCGGGATGGCGTGTATGTATAGTTTATTACATTAGTCCAGGGGCGGATAGTTACCTCGATGGGGGGAGGGGGGTGGGGGTCACGTTGTTCCAACTTTTTGTCGAGTTGAGTTGAGTCTGGAACATTCAACTTGACACAACAGGCCTCCCCGACGCTAAACCTTGTTCCAGTCGCCGAAAGGGGGGGGGGGGGGGGTAGCCAAACTCGCCAAGAAATACAAACAGGGAGGAGGAGGGAAGGGCCCATCCAAACACCCCCGAAAAGTGACTTTGTTATAGCATTTTAAAGAATTTGGGGGGGGGTGTGGGGGGGGCCGGACACCCCCTCCCCCCCCCTCAAGGATCAGCCCCTGACATCGCGAAAACACTGATTACAGAATGGAGAAGTTTCTCAGGGTCAAAACAAGCCTTCTGAGTCGCGTACTTTACCAAACACGTAGCAAAGGTCGGCTTTTTTTTTTTTTTTTTTTATTAAACCGGCCTTTGGCTGCATGTTTGGTAACGGTTTTTGTCGCGATGATTCTATAAAGAATCATCGCGACAAAACCGCTACCGACAGCCAAAGGTTTAATACTCTAGCTTACACACTCTTATCCGGTTATTTTCGTGGCGTTGGAGTGGGGTATGTCTATCTGACTATAATTATTAACCCTTTGGCTGCCGCCGGGGTAGCACTTTTGTCAGTTGTGGCAATGGTTCCTGCAGGAATCATCGCTACAAAAAGTGGTACCGACAGCCAAAGGGTTCAACTTCGAAAGTCAGGTTTTATGTGTCCAAACGGCATACTCGTGTTAGTTAAAAGAGGGTCAGCCTAGTGAAACGAATCCTGCGCCTGACTGCAAGGCATGAAATTCCTTTGATCCCAAATTACCACGCACATGTCCACACATACTTAGGTCTTGGCTAAAAATGCTAACATCCCCCCCCTCCCCCCCCCGGATGGATCAGTTTGATAGTACAAGGGTGTTGCCAGACTGGAGCGGCCAGGTGCAAAAGCTATTCGGGCACCAGACTTGAACTTTCATAAATGATGTATCTCATTAAGCTGGCTGCTGCAATGTTGTACATTCACTCCCAACTTTTAATAATTCGACTTAGGGGCTCCATGTATTAACCTTTTTCATCCTGATTCACTAGTGCTTGAAATAATTTTGACTACGATAGTTCAAGGGTGGTGCCAGAATAGCTTGGCGCCTGAAGCGTCAACCTATTCTGGCACCACCCTTGAACTAAAATCTGTAATATAGCTCGCCTAGGACAATTAGCAAATTTTCTTTTAAAAAATCAGCCTAAGGATGTACCCCAAACTCCATCTATCCATCCGTCCATCTATCCATCCATCAACTCTATCAATTAGTCTATCAATCAGTGAATAAATCACTCCAGCAATCAATAAACCAGTCAATCCATAGTCGATCTATCTGTCTGTCTATCCACCTATCTATCCAGCTAATGGCTCGTCGTTTGCCTCGACTTATCTAAACAAAGGGGCGGAGTCCTCTCATCATACCCATCAGAGAACACACTTTGCTCTTTCCTTTCTTTCCGTCATTCCGACAATACAAATGCAAATATGTCGGCCGGCGGCTAGCGATTGTACCGAGGGCAAGGAGTACTAAAGTCTTTAGTACTCCTTGACCGAGGGCCAACGTCAGTAAGTCCGTGAGCTTTGCTTTTCACTGTAACACACACCCCGCATGTTTTGTTCATCTGACCCTCGAGCGAGTCTCAACGACACTGAAACTTGAAGCCGGCACGGAACGCCCTTCCGGTGGACACGATTTCCAAACAGCAAGATCAATAGATCCTCAAAAGCGCCTGGATTCACAAGGTCTCATGAAGATCTATGCATCTTGCAAGATGAATCAACTTGATCCTCCGCAAAATCCTCGTTACGAGGAAGACAGACGTCTGTCTTCCTCTTAATGAGGATTTTGCGGAGGGTCAACCTACGACTGTTGTGTGTGTGTGTGTGTGTGTGTGTGTGTGTGTGTGTGTGTGTATATGTGTACAAGGCGGGTCACTCCAAGCCGTGACCCGACCCTTGACCCTGCATTCCAAGGAGTTGACAGTCCGCAACGACACGATCACCACACGGAGACTTCGAGAGTGCTCGGGGCCGAAAACATGGAAATGCCGGTACCCACTTTAAACTCACATCTATTCTCAATGGCGGTTCAGTAAAAGGCACAAAAACAGACGCCAAAACCAACTTAGGCAGTTCAGGTACGGGTTGGCAGCGAGACTCGAAACTATCCCCTTCTTACACCCCACCCAATCGGCGACACTAACCGGCCGGGCAACCTAAAGTACTCACGGCACCCGGTATGAAAGTGCCTACGTAACACACAAATCGCGACGAAATCTGACTTAGTCCTAAAAACTGTTCAAATGGATAAGCCTAAAAGTCGCAAAGAGTTTGAAAAAGTGTCCTTACCTGGTAAAAAGTCTTTGCAGTGTCAGTTATTTCCGTGGAAAAGTCGCTAGAACTTTCCGTGTTGTCTGCACCACTCCACTCACGCGCTCTGCCCCTCTCTGCAATGTCACCAGACGACAGTGACGTCACACCGCCTGCCGAGTCACCGTGTGTCAGGGCTGTGTCGCTCTCAATCGCTGCCGTGTGTCGTGGCGGTACAGGCTGTGCGCTACTCGCTTTCCGCTCCGATACACGCGCTGTAAAGGTTATGTAGAGTGGCCACAGTTTGCACTGAGGCGACCATTCGGCTTACCACTCTATATAAACTCTAGCCAGCGTTGCCAAAAATAGTCCCGCGCGCACCTAGGTGATTGGTGGATTGCACTGGGCGAGGGCCGCGATCTGTTTTCAGTAGCCATCGTCAGTAATCATGAAAAGTGCCCCGCGCCATATAGCACATAGGGTTGATAACGAGTAGTTACTTGTATGCAATTAAGGGTTAAAAATGAGCACGATCCAACTGCAAGAGACATAGATCCTCACGAGCCCCCTGCGACTGCGGAGGCGCATGAGGATCTATGCGGCCTCTTGCTGAGACCAATTTCAAGTGTTTTTCATGTTTCTTGTTTTAGATTTTTGGTCGTTGCCGGAATGAACAAAGATTTCAGAAAAAAAAGTGAACGCACAGTGGCAATAAATGTTCTTTGTAATCTTATAATAAATTCTTAACGAAAGAACTAATTCAACTTATAACTTTGATTGTCGTAAAATTAATATTTTCGAGTTTTTGTTATTTTTCTCCTTCACGGTATGTAGACGATGTCTTCCGTTACACACAAGGGGCAGTGAGAAAACCTCTGTTACGTGCGCCTTCTCACACGAACAGATCATTGTGAAAAGAAAGGCAGAAAGTTAAAAGTCTTAGTTTAGGCAAGACAATACTAGTGAGGTTACGTTTCCGCCCAACGACTCTTAACTCATTCAGCCCGACGGCGGCCGTATTTCCCAAATTTGGAGGTGTCATCTAATGACTATGCACCAGTTGCAGGAGATGGATCGACCATGATAATTCAAGGGCAGTGCCAGATTAGCTTGGCGCCGACAGGCTAATCTGGCACTACCCTTGAATTATCATATTCGACCCCATCTCCTGCTGTAGTGCGTCACGGCTGTATACCCGGCTAGAACGAAGTGTCGAATCACGACTGATAACCAGCCAGGCTTGTACCGTGCCCATAAGCATTGACAACACTTCAGGGGTTCGTGAGGATCTATGCCTCTTGGAGATATTCGGAGTGTTGTCAGCCACTGTGATTGTTATGATCGAAGTCCACTGTGTGTAGTTATAATCCTTTGGCTGTGGGTAGCGCTTTTTGTCGCGATGATCTCTGCAGGAATCATCGCGACAAATATCGTCGCTGCTGACGACATCCAAAGGGTTAAAAAGGGGGGGGGGACAGAGACAGTGTCCCTTTTTTTTTTTTTCTTTTTTCTTTTTTTTTTTTTTTTTTTCGAATTTTGAGGTTAAAAAGTCTGATAAAGGATTCGTGACACTGTCTGCTAAGATATAGGTCACGTTTTAAAGTTTAAAGTCATTGGTCGTGAAGATTTGACAATAATTAATGACCCTCGATGTCCGCCCACATCCCACCCCTTTTCTGTTAACAGACAATAAATCAGAAGTAGACTTCAAACTTCTTTAATAATTTTAAAAAAAAAGAAATAAAAAAGACTCGCTTCTATTGACCCAAACGGCAGTGGGATAAATGAGCCCGGACATTCCATATTTTCGTCGAAACACTTTCAGTTTTGACCTACTTCTGATTTCTGAACGTCTCTTTTTCTCATACCCACGCGGCATTCAATAATCAGGGGCGGACTGGTTGCCTGTGGGGGAGGGGTGGGAGATGGGGGGGGGTAATCTTTTTGTTTATGACATATCACCCAAGATATCAGAATTAAAAAAAAGAACTGCCCAGAGCAGAGGTCGTGCTTTCCTAGACTCTGAAGAGAGAACACCTGTCAGTGCCTTTTACTGACCGCAAAATCAAACAAAAATGAAACGGCGAGTATGGAGAGGGAAGCAGTGTCTGAAATCTCAAAACCTGTTCGGTTTTGTTTTTTAATTATTTCCTGTATTATTGCTTGTTTGTTGTTGCTGTTGCTTGTTTTAGTGTGTTATTTATTTATTTTTTAATTTGGTTTTGTTTGTTTGCTTGCTTGTTTGTTTGTTTGTTTACTTGTTTGTATGTTTGTCTGCTTGTCTGTTTGCTTGCTTGCTTGCTTGCTTGTTTGTTGGTTTGTTGTTGTGTGTGGTTGTTTTTTTTTTTAGGCCAGAAGAGCACCGGGGAGGGGGGGGATAGGGAGGGGGGAACAGAGAGAAGTGTCTTAACAACCTTCATCACCATGTCCACCCACGGATCCGCTCATGCACACCCTGCTCTTTAAATATTTTATTTATGTTAATGTTTGTTTTAACCCCTTCATTGCCGAGAAAAGTGAACACGATCCAACTGCAAGAGACATAGATCCTCATCAGCCTCCGCGACTGCGGGGACTTATGAGGATCTATGCCTCTTGCTGAGACCAATTTGTATCCATGTTTCTTGAATGGCTGTTACTTTTGGCAGTTGAATCAACAAAGATGATTTAACGTTTAATATTTGTTTGTTCGTTGGTAGGTTGGTTTGTGGATTTTTTTTTATATTTTTTTTTTTTTTGATTGGGGGGGGGGGGTGGGTTGGTTTGTGATAAATGTGCAAACATTGTGCAATATATTCCTGTCCTGCGATACATGTCTATTCCAGTCAGTCAGTTTCAGACTGTCTGTATGTGACTCCGCAGTGCCTCAAGCGGTGACAATTAAGATACGTACTGCCTAGCTCGACATCCTTCACGGTGGTGTTGCTAACAACGGTTAATATTTAGCAATTTGTCTTTCATAAATGCTCTTGTGACGTCTGACGATAATGTTGCACAAAAGGACTGGCTTAACTTCTGTTTGAATGTGAATTGTGAATGTCGTAAAATGAAAGATGTTCCCGTCCTTCTCTTCCCCTTGCTATATAGGGACATTCGTCCACAGATAAATAAGGGCACCTCTGTTACGAGGGCATTCTTACGTGGCGGCTTGTGAACAGATGGGCAGGACAGGACAACATTGAGAACCCATTTTTAGGGGGGGGGGGCGGAGGGGGTCTCATAACATTGCCTCGCGAAAGCACCTCTATTATACCATTACATCTTGAGGCTGATCATGTTTTGTCAACTGATTTGCTTAGTGTCCTATGAAGGCGCTACTCAGTGTTACAGCCGTGATTAGGAGATTGGTCAACTGTTTTAGTTCAAGGGTGATGCCAGAATAGCTTTGGCGCCTGAGGCGCCAAGCTATTCTGGCACCGTCCTTGAAGTATCAGTCAAATTTATTTCAAGCAATGGGTGTATCAGGATGAAAAAGGGTTACGTCTGATTCAATAGTCCAACTAACGAACGACAAATCGAGTCTTTTCAATCCAGACGGAGCATGGGACAGTTGTGTCCCTTGAGCCGCGATTTACACACTCCGCGGAGAACTACCGTGGCACGTCGTTTCGCGACAAGCTAACAACCTACGGCTGTAGACACTTGCCTACATACACTCGCGCTTAGGGGTCAGTGGCTGCCAAACCATCGAAGGGGGAGCACCCAGCGCTGACACAGGTGAGGACCGATTTGCTTATTGTTTGTATTATTAGTTTACTCTTAGTCGCGTTTGTCGTTGTGAGTCAGTGTTGCCCAACACAGCACACTGTCCTTGAAGTTCGTCTTGGTATCGATCCGTTTGTAAAGGGAAGGGAAGTCTTAGTCTGAGGCCTCTGTGACAGAGGTTGTCGTTGCATTGTGTACCACTGTCGCCTGATAGAAAATGACTGACAACCACCACCACCACCCTCCCCCCCCCCCCCCCCCCCCCCCCGCACCCCACCCTTTCTCTACGCCTCTTGCACACGCAGAACTGAGCCGGGTACGTTTTTGGAAGCGTCAGTACCTCTATCGCCTGACAGTGTGTCATCAGAAGCACTGAAGCGAAACTGACCCCGATATCTACGTCATCAGAGGAAAACGTGCCAATTAAAGAGCCAAAGCATAGATCCTCATTAACCCCTGCAGGACGCAGGGGATCTATGAGGATCTATGCCTCTTGCAGATGGAAGGCGTTTGTTTTTAGAGCGGCATGTCATGTCACTGTGCGTTCGCGGGGTTAGCTTGTTCAAGTTCGTCCGTCGCGGCGGTTCAAGTTGTCAAACGGCTACAGTACAACTGCGACTGACCCTTATTTACTCAAGTTGTACACGGCGGGAGGTGTTTTACCCGTAATGAAACGTGCGTGCTCGGCTGCGATTTTGACCGTACTCCTTGAAGCCGTAAGCTCCATAATGACTGACCAGCTCACTTATATCGCAGACAGTGCACGCACTGCTGCTTAAACACATAGTCTGCCGAATACAAAGTAGATACGAAATAGCGAATACAAAATGAAACGAGTTAGTCTGTTAGTTACTGGGGTTTAACGCCGAGCAGACGACGGAAGCCATCTCACGGCGGACAAAACGATGACAAGAAATTAATCTTTATTTCTCAACTAATGAAGTAATTACTGCTGACGTGTGCCATTTTTCATACTTGCCGTTGCTACTCTACAAACACAGGTTACTAAGTGTAATAGTACCAAATTACACATAAAGGACCAATGCAAGAGACATAGATTCTCATGAGCCCCCGCAGTTGCGGGGGCTCATGAGGATCTATGCCTCTTGCTCATACCATTTGTATCCATTTTGTTGTAAAGAATTGGTCTTGATGGTTTTGATGTTAAATTAAATGTCAAACTGGCCCGGCAGTGCCGCGTGCGTAAAGCGCTAGACGAGGCAAGTTAAGTCACTTTTTAACCCTTTGGATGTCGAACTGAAAGCGTTTTGTCGAGGTGATTCCCGGAGTCATCCTCTCATGCAGGGATCACCTCCACAAATCACGCTATAGACAGCCAAAGCCGGAGTTGACCCTTTGGCTGTCGGTAGCGCCTTTCGCCTTGCAGGACTGAATCACCTTAGTCGGCAAAACTGAAGCGCTGCCAAGAGCCAAACGAATTGCTGACGACCTGAACACTAAATTCGATTTGATTAACCCCCTGTAGGAATCATCGCCACAAAAACCGCTACCGACACGCAAAGGGTTACATTAGTTTATGAATTCGGTTGTAACTTTGTTTTGTTTTGTTTTACTTTAACCTCTTTTGTTCTGATACACTACTGTTTTAAATTAATTTGGCTATTACAGTTAAAGAGTGGTGCCATAATAGTTTGGCGCCTCAGGCGCCAAGCTAATCAAGCACCGCCCTTAAACTAAACGTGTTGATCAATCTCCAGTGAACTGATGTAGCCTTCGTATGAAATAAACAAATTTAAGCAAATCAGCCTCCGCTTGTAATGGGTTAAAATGCTTCCATCAGAAATCAATGCGCCCGACCCTCCATTACTTGTTCCCTTCTTTTTCGACGTACAAGTATTCTTCCAAGTTGCCAGTCCTCCATGGATTGACGGTGCAATTTAAATGACACGTCAAGCTGTCAGTCAGCATTCCGAATCATTGGACAGTTCAGTTTTGAGAAAAGCTCGCGGGTTGCTCAAATGTGTAGACACCCTTGTTAAATTTTTAGACACCCCTGTCATTTGCGTAAACTACTGCCCAGTACCTTTCTTTGTCTAATAATTTAAAATTATTCAGAATGATCAGTGGGGGCTTTCAGTTGCTCACACTGGTTGTCTCCCTCGATTCGCTGCCTCTAGTCAGCGGCAGCGAATTGAGGGAGACAACCAGCGGCAAATTTAGGGGCTCATGAGAATCCCTCTTGCGGGCAGACGGTGGTAGGTGTGAGAGAGATATATCTTGTTTCAACAGCGAAAAAACACCACTAAAGGTAGAAGAGACGAGGGCCCAGTTTCATGAGTGAGATTTTCTCTATCCGAATGTTTGTCACTAAATGCCACCAATGGCCTCCGTAGAGTCCGTACTTTTTTGGTCATATTTACTTGAAATTTTGGATATAGCTAGTTTAAATAAAGACATTGGATGATTTCGTTAGCCAGCTTTGTACCCTTTCAACTTCTTTAGTAAAAATTAATTCAGTTCAGAAAAGAATTAAAACAGTAAAAAAACAACAACAAAAAAACAAAAAAAAAACTTGACTTCTAGAGAAAGTCAGACAGTGACGGTGACGTAAAAGAGGCAAATCCGTCACCACGCAGACATTGACATAATACTTTGAGTATGACGTAATTCTCTCTAGCGCGCGCCGCTCTCTCTCTCTCTCTCTCTCTCTCCCCCCACCTGGGTCTGCCCTGGGGGACTTGGGTGGGGTTAGGTACTTTTTAGTTCCCAGGGTCACCCTGGTCAGCCCCACAGGGTGGGTTTTTCTCTCTATTCTGGGGCATGTGTTTCTGTCTACCCTTTGTCCATTCACCTGTATTTGCCTTTTTAACACTCTCCCTACTGTCTGCACTGCCTGTAGCTCTTGATATTGGATGTGTGTTGCTAAATGGTCTTAGCTTTATTTAGGCCCCATGTGTTAGGTTTATTTAATGTATTTGACCGGCTGGCGACATACATTCAATGTTCTGTTTAGTTGTTTTTTTTCACCAGCAGTGCAGGCACGTCCTGAGAAAGCCTTGTTGCTGTCGGGACGTTAAGCAATGTACAATCAATCAATCAATCTCTCTCTCTCTCTCTCTCTCTCTCTCTCTCTCTCTCTCTCTCTCTCTCTCTCTCTCTCTCTCTCTCTCTCTCTCTCTCTCTCTCTCTCACACACACACACACACACACACACACACACACACACACACACACACAGACATGCGCGCATATCCAAGAGGCATAGATCCTCAATCGCCCGGAGAGCGCATGAGTATATGTGTTTCTTGGAGATGTTTGGAGCGCGCGCGCATGCACACACTAACACGCGCACACACACACACACACACACACACATGCGCGCGCGCTTCACACACACACACTCACACACGCGTGCGTATCACGCAGACACGCACGCACGCACACACACGCACACTCACACCATCACACACACACACACACACACACACACACACACACACACACACACACACACACACACATTGTCGCGCTTTCAGAAGAGCATTCACGTGACCCGATATAGCTAGTTTGGAGAAAGACATTGGATGAGTTCGTTAGCCAGCTTTGTACCCTTTCAACTTCTTCAGTAAAAAATAATTCTTTTCAGAAACAAAATAAAACAGTAAAAAAACCCTTCGACATCTGGAGAAAGTCAGACGGTGGCGGTGACGTAAAAGAAGCAACTCCGTCACCACGCAGACATACTCTAAATATGACGTAATTCTCTCTCTCGCTCGCTCGCTCTCACTTATGCGTGCATCTCCAAGAGGCATAGATTCTCATATGCCCGGAGGGCGCAGGAACATATTTGCCTCTTGAGGATGTTTGAAGCGCGCGCATGCACGCACGCACACGCATACACACACATCGACGCCCTTTCATGTAGCTAGGGAAAGTCAACCTGAGTTCACACAAATTATAGCCGCAAGACTGAAATTGTACCGTGAAATTCTAAAAAATCCAGACCAAAAAGGTGACTGCCAAGCGTGTAATATGCAAAGAAGTACCCAA
The DNA here is from genome assembly GCA_036245525.1 of Semisulcospira habei. NCBI lineage: Eukaryota > Metazoa > Mollusca > Gastropoda > Semisulcospiridae > Semisulcospira > Semisulcospira habei. The sequence goes on from BTPG01000003.1 coordinate 187,798,356, forward strand.
CGGAGAAAGAAACACGCTTAGAAAAGACGGGTACAACACAATTTATTAATATTTCGGGTAAATACCCTTGACGAAGGCATGCTAGTACAAGGAAAACGAGACAAACATGGAGATGCAGTCAAAGAGAAATAAGCAATCCAGACCAAAAAGGTGACTGCCAATCGTGTAATATGCAAAGAAGTACCCAACGGAGAAAGAAACACGCTTAGAAAAGACCGGTACACAATTTATTAATATTTCGTGTAAATACCCTTGACGAAGGCATGCTAGTACAAGGAAAACGAGACAAACATGGAGATGCAGTCAAAGAGAAATAAGCAATCCAGACCAAAAAGGTGACTGCCAATCGTGTAATATGCAAAGAAGTACCCAACGGAGAAAGAAACACGCTTAGAAAAGACCGGTACACAATTTATTAATATTTCGTGTAAATACCCTTGACGAAGGCGTGCTAGTACAAGGAAAACGAGACAAACATGGAGATGCAGTCAAAGAGAAATAAGCAATCCAGACCAAAAAGGTGACTGCCAAGCGTGTAATATGCAAAGAAGTACCCAACGGAGAAAGAAACACGCTTAGAAAAGACGAAATTCTAGTTTTGTCACCATTTTCCCAATTCTTGAAGCTAAAGCGAAACTCATATCACGTTAAATATAAAATTACTTGAAAACAAAAAAAAAACGTCATGACAAATGACGTTTGACAAACCAATGACGCGTATGCTCTGCGCGCGCCCCTTATAGAGTTCACAATGACGCATTGGCACATCTGCGAGGCTTTTTCAAAAGGAGATATTTCAACATCAGAATCAAGTCAAAGACAAAAGGTAGAGACCCATGACAGCAAAGACAGCTCTCATATAGAAGGGACTTTGTGGGTTATGGTTCATCCCATCTTGTTATAATTTATTTTGTTTTGTGGCAAATGGGAGAGCAGGAGGTCATTGTGTCTGACATGTTACTTTCCAACATCCACACAAACAACAGGAGTGAGGAGGCGTTAGTCGTCCAGTCTAAAAAAAATAAAATAAAACTCTGTCATTTATTTTTCTCCTAAATATAGTTTTGTTCTAAAATATTTGTTATTATTTCTTTTCTACAAAAATACTTTTTCTCCAATAATAATTCATGTCCGAAAATAAGGGGGGGGGGGGAATATACATAGTCCTCCCGCCCTACAGTTTCTTCTTTTGGGGGGGGGGGGGTGCATCCCCCCACCCACCCATCCACCCCGCACTCCCATCCTCTCGCCCTCGGTTTATAAGCCACTGACATGCTCGGGAAACATAATGTGCAAAATATCTTCCAATAGCGGCTCACAGCTATCACAGTTCCGGAGAACCTACATGAAAAACGGCCACGACAGCGGCTCTTGAAAGAGCCGCTGTCTTGGACTTTTTTCGTGCAGGACTCCTGAACCTGTGATTCAAACTCGTGAACGTGTCGTCTGTCGGTATTCATGGCCAGACCGAGACAGAAATGAATTTAACAATTGTGCGTGCGAAGCCGCATGAGTCCTGTGAATTTCCATTTCACGAGCGTATGAAACGGGTCTGCGTAAAATTTACTGCTCCCGTGATGCTGTTTTAAAGTCATTTGAAATTCAGGCCACTTTCATCAAAGTCACATTGACCTTTAGCTCAAAAAGAACCTAACTTAATTCCTGAGGCTTCTGAGGCTGGAACTTCTACAGCGAAATTTTTGGCTGCTCTTTTACTAGTTATGCAATGAAAACCAGATTTCTTGTGTGTGTGCGCGTGTGTGTGCGCGTGTGTGTGTGTGTGTGAGCCTGTGTGTGTGTGTGTGTGTGTGTGTGTGTGTGTGTGTGTGTGTGTGTGTGTGTGTGTGTGTGTGTGTGTGTGTGTGTGTGTGTGCTAACGTTTCTGCAGAACTGAGAATTGCATGTGAGAGATGATGACTTCAGATGGTGCAGCTCGAGTGTATCTCGCCAGCAAGATATATAGATTATCATGAGTCCCTGCGGATGCAGGACTCAAGAGAATCTGTGTCTTGCCCACAACCTGTTCTGGTTTACTGCATGGCCGGTTGAGAGCGGTCCATGGTTTTACCAACACTTCTTATAGCACATAGATGATGGCTATGGTAGGTGACGCGAGACGCCTAGCAGGAACGTGTCAATTTTGTTTGGAATTCATGACACCGGTCTCAGGGTCGCTGGAACTAGCTCATTATTGTGATCACACACACACACACACACACACACACACACACACACACACACACACACACACACACACACACACACACACACACCGTATTATCAGTGTAATGCTAGCTAAGTGAAGGTGTACAGTTCTAAAGGGCTCATCTGCGATCCTCCAAAGGCCCCTCAGTCAAATTGAGAATCTGTATTGGCGTGACTTGCGCCAGCAAGTGGCATAGATTCTCATGGGCCCCGGCAGGTCGCGGGGACCCATGAGGATCTATGCCTATTGCAGTGGAGGTGGCCAGACATTTTCGGCGCTGTTTACCGTGCCCTTTCAAGTAATTATTTCGGAGCATGCAATTAGTGTCTCTTCTCTATGCGTACAGTTGGGTTTGCTGCTTACAGGGCAAAATAACGTTGGTGAAGGTAGGCTGTTCATTCATTCATTCATTCACTCATTCATTCATTTACCAAGAACGATATTTGATTTAGTCGGGGCGACTAGATAGAATTTTGGTATTGTTAAATTGGTACTGACTACTTAGAGGCGATTTGACAGCAACAATTATGTGACACATCCGTCTACTATGCACTTATGTTACGTGAAAAAAATTATCTCCCATAGTCAAATCGTCCAGGCATGTGCTGCTGTGAACAAACTCCCAAACACATGAATGCATAAATGAATGAATGTGCACATCACTCAAGATTAATCTTTAACACATGTATTTCAAACCAATTAGCCCCAACGCCCTACAGCGGGAGATGGATTGACCATGACAATTCGAGGGTAGTGTCATATGAGCTTGGCGTTTTCAGGCGCCAAGCTCATCTGGCACAACCCTTGAATTATCATGGTCGATCCATCTCTTGCAACAGGTACATAGTCGGTAAATAGCACCACCCAAAAGTGGGGGAAATGCAGACTTGAGGTTAAGTGGGTTAGAAATCATGAGTCTTTTTCACTACACGTGTTTAATAATCATGAACTGCTTTCACACAGTGGTGTCCGCACTGACAACCAACACCATACTGCCGGCATGCGTGGGATGGCAGAGGCGCGGCCGTCAGTTCTTGTACTCGTTTGTCCTGGCACTGACTATGGGGGCGACGGTCCAGAACCCCGCCATCTGCACCGGGCATAGAGTGTCATGTGCCCCACGCAGATGTGGGACTACTATAGAGGTGGTAGTCGAGTGTGCCTCCTTTTGCAAGAGGCATAGATTCTCTATGCTTCTATTCTTCTTGCTCATCATGATCACAATGTCGAGTATCTTACCTTCTCGAAGGCCGTAGTCATTGGACCAGTCCAGTTTACAGTTTCCTGTCTGCTGCAAGACTAGAGGCATAGATTTTCATGGACCACTGCGGCAGCAGAGGCTCGTAAGAATCTACGACTCTTGCCTTTAGGGGTATCGGCGTGTTGTACTCACACCGTTGTTCCTCAGAAGAAGCAGGTCATGTGGGTGAAAGTTGGAGACTGTACTATCAGTCTGGACTCGATAGCAGCAACGTGTTATCCGCACAGATGACCGTACCCTTTATTGTGGTCGTTTTTCTGTAATGCCATGAAGGCGTTTGCTGTTAAGCGCGCAAAAATGAACAAATACAGCAACCCCACCCCCGCCAACCCCCACCCCACCCCCCACTCTCACCCCAAAAAAAAAAAAAAAATTACAAGTAATAAATTCAAACGCGAAATATTTTTCTCTGTGTCATGCCCAATGTCATCCTGGTCAGCCCCACTGGGTGGGTTTTCCTCTCTATTCTGGAGCATGTGTTTCTGTCTATCCTTGGTCCATTCACCTGTATTTTCCTTTTTTAAACTCTCCTTACTGTCTGCGCTGCCTGTAGCTCTTGATATTGGATGTGTGTTGCTAAATGGTCTTGGCATTATTTAGGCCCCATGTCGTAGGTTTATTTAACGTATTGGACCGGCTGGCGACATACATTCAATGTTCTGTTTACATGTAGTTGTTTTTTTTTGTTTTTTTCACAAGCAGTGCAGGCACGTCCTGAGAAAGTCTTGTTGCTGTCGGGACGTTAAGCAATGTACAATCAATCAATCAATCTCTGTGTCATGGAGACACTTGCAGCAAAATCAAAATCTTTCGCTGACATTTCTTTACCTTGGAAAACATCAGTAGTTGCTCAAAATGGGTTCTGTAGTACCAAATAAATCTTTCGCTCTGACACACAACAACGCTGACGTGATAGTTTAAGGGCCCACCAGGATTATTTGGCGCATTGACGTCGACCAAGATAGTTCAAGGTTGGTGCCAGAATAGCTTGGCGCCGACATCGGCGCGGCCAAGCTATTCTGACACCAACCTTGAACTAGTTTATCATGGTCGATCTGTCTATCTCCTGAACTAGTGTTATGTAGTCTTCAGTGGACAGTTCCCAGCTTTCGACCTCAGTCACTGCTCAATGTGGGCTTAGTCCAGTGAGCCGCGGCAAAGGAGCCATTGACATACAGGGCGTTGTGTGGCCGGTCAGGTCAGTCAACACTGACTAATATTTCAACACTTATCAGTATGCCTCGGTCAACACTTCAGAAGAAACACCGCCATTGCCCGTTTACAACACATTTTCCATTTACAACTGAGGTTGTCATAGTGTTAACGAGCTTAGGCTTGTAACCCCTTAACTGCCCGGGCGGGACCAACCAAGCAGGAAGAGACGTAAACCCTCATTAGCCCCCGCGGTTGCGGAGGCAGAGGAGGATTTATGTGTATTGTTAGTCCCATGTTCTTTGTCCTATTTACATCTGTGTTGTTCACGCGAATGTCGCTCAGCGTGGAGTCGTTTCAGATGCAAAATTCCTGATCATCGACAGCGAAGGGGTTAATCTGCGTATAATTCGGATGGACGCTATTATAGCACAGTGAAATTTGCGTATATTATTTCGGATGAATTGTATTATAGTTCAGTGAAATTTGCGTTTAGTTCAGAAGAATTTGACTTGAAATTTGTTTATGGCAAAATGTCAAGGGACTGAAACAAACATGTGTGCTGTTGTATCCGACGGAATTCTGCCATTGTTAGTGCAGTAATTCCAGACAAAGTCTGGTTTTGGTTCCTGAAAAAAACAGGTGTTTGTTACAAGAGCTGTGTGGAGTGTTCCGATTAGGCCTCTGTTTGGCCTTTTGTCTGCCATCAGTCATAACATCCGCCTACTTTACCTCGCAAAAACAATTTGTGGAATCAACTCGCGATAAATTCTCTACCTGAGGTCGAAACTAATATACATCGGACCAGTCTGTGTAACAGAAGGTACGTGCTGGGGTTCATGAGCAACTGTGTCTCTAGCAGGCGGAAGACGATAGTTAACCCTTTTAGACCCAAGGTCCCATTTCTCAAATTTTGGAGGTGTTGCCTAACGATTATGTACCAGTTGCAGGAGATGGTTTGACCATGATAATTCAAAGGGCGGTGCCAGATTTGCTTGGCGGCTGAAGGCGCCAATCTAATCTGACACTACCCTTGAATTGTCATGGTCAAGACATCTCCTGCTGAAGGGATCCGGGTCGAAAAGGGTTAATAAACGGTCAACTGTAAGCAAACTTTAGCAGCATTTTGGCAACTGTTTCTGGTCTGCATTATCCGATTAAAAAAAAATGTTGCAGCATCGCGTTTCGACACACTAGTGAGGTCACGTTTAAGCCGAACGACTCTCAACAACGAAGGAGAGCAAAGTCACCGCGGGATAGCCAGTGTGTACCATGAGCATGGACAACACTCCGAACATCTCCAAGAGGCACAGATCCTCATGAACCCGGAGCTCATGAGGATCGGTGTCTCTTGGAGATGTTTGGAGTGTTGTCAGTCTCTGCTTATACGGCAGAAGCCTGTTATCCGGCACCCGGCCGTGACTTCGCTCACGTTTGTCACTGCTGAGTCGTCTGGCGTGAAGGTACCCTCTCTAATGTGACCCCGCCGTGACTGTTTACTTACCCTGAAAACTGTACGCCCGTTTTTTTTTCCTACCATACTGTACAAGCACACCAGGTAAACCCGTCCGAGCCGCTGCACGCATATTTTGCTTAGTCTTCAAAAGCTATTTTCATTCAACGACCTAAAGGCCACAAGCGTCAAAGCCATGGTTGCAAATGGGTCTCACCAAGAGTCATAGATCCTCATGAGCCCCCGCATTCGCGGGGGCTCATGAGGATCTATGCCTCTTGCAGATGGGTGATATTCTATTATCCTCGGCAGCGAAGGGGTTAACTGCAAAGCACCTTATTGAGGGCGGGTGTTGCTTCATATTTTTTTTTTAAATTTCTCATTAGGTACATTGTGTTGTAATCATTCTAATTTCGGAGCATCCAGCTGCGCTTTGAGATTTCGACGGGAAATATATTTTGAATCTTCACACCAAGGCCAACATTTTTTGGGGGAACAAATTCAAGATTTTATTAACTTTATAAAAATAAAAAAAAAGGAACAGAACTGTATGTGCTTGCCTGAATATCAACCTGAAGTAAAGCCTACATTCCGCACACAGCAGT